>JAPTYQ010044425.1:0-10685 GCA_029814465.1 Ostorhinchus cyanosoma
TTTTCATTTTAAATATTTAAAGTAAATGTTTCCCTTTGAGTCTGTTTCAGATGCATTTAGACCTTTACAATTCTGTGAATATTTGTGTGAAACTGGTCTGGTTCAACAGTTCTGGATCCAACAGAAGTGGGCGGTCCATCTGTGACCTTTGACCCTGCTTATAAATGAAAAGGACATTTGACCCCTAGACATCATACAGAACCAGAGATGAGCCCAAATCCAGCAAACAGAGGTTCTGTGAAGGTGTGGAGGTGGATCTGTTTGTCACAGGAGACTTCATAGAAGGTCAGAGATCCAGCATCCCAGTCCACATTCACTGAGACTCTACCAGAGAAGGGGAGGGGCTAACGGAGGGCTGTCCTGATCTTATTGTGCCAGACACTGTGAGCGTCAGAGCAGTGCAGACTCCAGGAGTGTTCATTCCATCCAAACATACCTCCTGTCCCCGTTTTCCTTCAGATTCCTTTATATGCCGCTCCTACAGAAACCCGTCCACTCCACTCCACCTCCCAGTAACAGCGACCAGTCAGACCAGTCGAGCACGGCAGCTGAGGATCCCTGTCAAATCTGTCCTGGTCCTCACAAATGTTATCGTCCTGTTGTTCTCAGACAATATGAGCATTCTGTGAGCTGAGTTTGTGTCCAGTTCACAAAAATCTGAAGGAGAAAACACACACAAGCCTTTTATTTCCTGGATTATATTATGCACCTGTATGATCTAATACATGAGGATCTATATTAGGCGTAAAACACTCAGTGTTGAATATGATTCCATGTCATTTCAGATTTATTGTGATTAAAAGTCTGTGTTTTTAAAATAATCCTCAAATCACAGAATATCATTGTAACATAATCATTCCTATTATGGTTACTTTTTTGCTTCTTTCTTTTTTGGGGGGCTTTTACAGATGAAATTAAATCCACACTTACGCTTTTTCAGATCACTGTTTAATAGTCCACTATGGAACAACCTGGAGGAAGAAACACGGTCTAAGTTTTGACCCGACATGAAGCACAGTTCAGTTTCCATTAAATGATAGAAGAAGAAACTGTGGTCAGTACTTCCTTGTGATAAAACCTACTGTGAACTGAGAAGTTGAAGCTGTATTTGTAAAAAAGAGCATGAACAGTTAGTGTTGTGTTCCTACTCGGTAGGGTCCAGTGTGTGGTGTAGGTCCTCAGGTCCAGGAGACAACAGGCCTTTTCCTGATGCTGGTGGGTGTTTAATTTTCAAAATGAGGACAAATTGTAATAACGGATGTTTATGTGATAAATTCCTCTATAAAATATTGACAAAGAAAAAAATGCTACACATCTTAAACACTTTTTAACAATGATGAGCACGTTATTCATTATATATGGACAGCTTTTAAAGAATGGGAGTCTGTTTATTTTGGAATATTCCTCTTTTATCAGTCCTTCAGTCACAGTTACTTGTGGTCTCTTATTTGACTTGATGAGCTCACCTGGTTTCATGGCATCAGTATCAGATGAAGGACCTGCTCCTCCGTCCTGGGATGTTTCTAAATTGGGGAACATTTCATGATGTTAACCTTTGTCAGATAATGTTCATCGATATAACGTTACATGACATTATTGTAGCTCAGATTTGTCTCCTTTGTTACATAATGGAGTGTTCTTGTTGTTCATGGACGTCAGATCTAGTCACAAGTTCCCCTCTGTCCATGTATGTAAATCCATAGCATTAGCCCTGCTGTGTAAATTAAATGCCATGACAGACAACATAGATTTCTTTTATTGTCTGGTTAGGATATTTAGATTACACTCCATGAAGTAATAGTCTGATAGTCACAGCATGTGGACTGGAGACGGTCTCCATAAACAGTTAGAGTTTCATTGAATGACAGCAGGTTATTGTATAATGATAAAACTGTCCAATCAGACTGTTTTCAATGAAAACATGTTATAGTCTATTAACTACAGTAGAAAAGATCTACATGAGCAGTGAATTATTTCAAACAATACCCTCTGATACGGTCGGCTGACACAGTCAGAAAACATAAATTGTGAAAAGTGTGTTTCGAACACTTGGTCAGGTGATTACTGCAAAATATTTCCAAAGTTAAGGCAGAACTCCTGCGTACACGTGTGTAAAAACATCCATGACACATTTCTATGCAGAGGGTTAAGGTCAAACCTTGGTCTACATGAACTGTAAAGCTCTAACGTGTCATTTCTTTCTACTGTTTTTAATGTCTTACCTGCAGCTTCTGAGGAGTCCAATAGCCTGCTCACCAGATCACGTCTGCCTATCTTCTCCAAGAATCTTCTCATTGTGGGTGCGCACCATCAAATCCATAGTTTTCACATGGTTTGCGTGTTCCAGTTCACTTACTGGAATTGATCTGAAACCTTTCAGTTCCAGGGTCTTCCTTTGATGCAGGAACCACTAGAAAGTTTTAAATTCCTCTTCCTTCAAATCCCGCAGTGGTCCCAGCAGGATGTCTTCAGGTGTCTCCATGTGTCCTCACTGTAAAGTCCCAAAAGAACATGTTTACCTCACAATAAGACAAAGAATGGATACTGTTGTCAACTGTGATGTATCCACAACCACAATCAGCTCCTTCTTAAAAATATATTTGCAATGCATATATTTGTATGAATATATATTTGCATATACAAATACTGACACTTTACTCTTGAGTTGGAGTTAGTAGGAATCCTCTTAGTTTTCTGTCAGTTCGCGTTTAGATGGAACACACAAAGGGACAGTAACCATAAAATATACAGAAATCCCAGTATATAAGTGGATTCCTGAGTGTTTCTGCAGCCTTAAAGGACCGTGAACTGGAAAAGAACTGCTCCATCTCTTTAAAAAATTCTGAAATTCGAACGTTTAAAGAAAATGTCTCTGTACAACCACAAAACAACTTATACACTGCATGACCTGTTCCATCAAATGAAAAATCAAACAAAACTGTGTGGAAATTTAAGATTGAAAAACTGTGCTGTGATTCACATTAGAGCGGGGAGGTCAAACGTAGTGATGTGCAGTCCAACACTGATACTCGTCAGAGGACGGACAAAATGTGGAGACCACACATGAGTTCACAGTATAAACACATTTATTTAAATCAATATTAACATATGAAAAGAATTAACTTGTAACTTTGAATCAGTGTATCAGTAAAGTTTGCATGGTGAGATGTTTGAACCTTTAAAGAAACAAAAATCAAGAAACTCAAAACCAACCAAACCAAACCAAACCAAACCAAGCCAGAGAGAGACCAGATGGAATACAGGCTTGAAACCACATCCAAGCCAGGTGCCTTCCATCGCCGAGCAGCCACTGCCGGGTAACCGCCAACAGCATGAGAGAAAAGGACTGGCAAAGAGGCCCAGAGCCGTCATGTACTAACAGTGGGATCCTAGTGAGGCTGCTCATCAGGTTTCTCTGGATGGATTCTCACCTTCATCTGCACAGGAAGAAGCTGCTCTTTCTGCCTCGTCTGTGTGGAAACATTAGCCTCAACCGCTCCGAACCTCAATGCAAAACAAAAACAGAGGATAGAAACCGTTCAACCAGTTGTACACACTAAGCAGGGTCACAAAGTATTCTACTCATGTTACAGAGAAAAGGACATTTAAGTGAGTTCAACAGTAGTGGATGGAGGATTTTAGAACATACTTTGTTAAATAAAAATCTCATGTCACATCAGTTATAAAATGGGTGAAAAAATCCTGTGTCTGAGCAGGATACATGTCAAACAGTTCAACAGCACCGTATTAAACTGGTGTATAAATCACAAGTTTATCTTTATACCTGTATATTCACATTTATTCTAACAGTGCACATTGTACATGAACAATCATGCAAAGCTGGTGACTGAAGATACATTGATAAAAAAAACCTGCAGTGTTTCCCCTTCTATTATATTAGAGGCTGTAAAAACACTGAACTGCTGAAAGAACTGATGAAACATATCAATCACTGTAATATTTATCCAATGGAAGGATGTGAACTGTTGACTTGAATCCAGGTGGGGACTCTTTCATGGGACACAATGAATGTATGAAATAGTCTGTGAATGTCAGACTGAACCTCTGAACACAAACCTTTCAGACTGTCAGAGCTAAACCTACCTTGTAGAAATACTGGAGTTTCCCTCCATGAGTGGGTTGAATAATGTCCAGTTGAGTTCTTCCAACAAAAGAAACCAAACCCATACTTAATAAATGAGGACATTATTGATTCATAGATGGATGAACAGACTGAGGTTTACCTGTATGTTGCTTGGCCAGATTGTCTCCCTTCCGACGTTCACTTTCTACGTCCTGTTTAAACATCAGAATTCGTGGGTATTTGTCTGGTTGTAGACTCTGTCTTTACTCACAAAAACCATTGGTGAAGTTGCAGTGGTTCTGAGTTTCCTCGTCGTCTCCTCCAGTCACCAGTCCAGTCTCTCATTTGAAGATGAAGTCCATCAAAGTCATCATCATCATCAATCCAAGGTTATGAGTTAAATGTTGTAGTTAATGTTTGTGTTTGTTGCAGACGGATCATGAAATGAGGTTGTGTTTAGTCAAGAACCAGAAGTTTCAAAGTTTAGTAGGAGAGTCAAAGGAGATCTGGTCTGGTGGGCTTCACTCCACCACCCGTTACAATTACAACCCCCCTGGTTCTTATGTGTTATTCCCCTGTTTTTATTCATCTCCCCTCAGCCCCCCCTTCTTATGATTTCTTTGACCCTGTCTTATAAGCGTCAAGTTTCATTTTGTTTTCTGTTTTTTTGCGGCAGACTCCTGTGGGTAACCCACTGATCTGCATCACTACAACAGATGCAACACAACAAATCAGAATGTGGAAAGAATCCTCCATGTGACGCACACACAGCCGCTCTAAGGCTCTTTTATGCAGCCAAAGCACTTTTTTAAAAAAACAAACATCCCGTTGTCTTAATTATTTGCATCAAGTGCCGTTCAGCTTTCCATCTGTTCCCACCTCCTCCGTCCACTCACTGCCATTTATTTTTCAGTTCATTGTCATCCTGCAGGAGGTCTTCAGCGGTCTTCATCTGCTTGCCTTCCATCTCTACGAGCATCACCACATACAGTTGGCTACTCTCAGGTTGTTAGCCCGGTTTGTTCGTCTCCACGAGACCCGCCCCCTCTCTACCACTGATTGGCGAGTAGCCATAATTGAACTTCTTGAGAGCGAAAGCCGTTGGTTGAGACCAAGAGGTTTATCGAAGCTCAGGTCCGAGCCTTTGATATTGTACTGGCTCAGATCTTTTTGCACACATGATATATATCTTGGAATACTTTCCTTTCATATGTCAATGATTAACACTAACGTGGGTTAATATACATTGTTAATTTTGGTTCTAGGTCAAATTTTAAATGCTAAATGTGTCAGTGTGCATTTTGTACTCACTTGGTAAAAGGGTGTTAGTGTAGGAATTGAACACTGTTTACAATGGGATGATTTTAGTGGATGGATCAGAATTTTTAAAATCATGCAAAACTGAACTTTTGAATTCTGACCTTAAACAAATTGTGAAAAATAATATGGCTTTCTATAACATGAAGTGCAAAGTGTGCATAATATGCTCACCTGGATACCGGAAGGTTAACTTGATGTTTTTCACAGTTTTCGAAAAAGTCTTACACGCTTCGTATTACATTCGATCACCTTTAGTGTTGGTTATGGCATGTATTTCCCATAGTATCATTTGAATATGTTTATGCAATGTCTACATTTACTCCCACCGATAGTCGTATTAATTCTCATCCCTGTACTTGTAGTGAGTCCAACTCCTGTGTTTGCACCTTTATCTCCTAATCTGAGGATGAAGATATGGAAACAGACCTGGGGGCTGACGCCTGAGTGGGCGCCACATCTCCAGCTCCACCTCCTCGCTGATGACATCTTGACGTGTCCTCTGGTGATCAGATCAGCCGCTTTTCAACCTATAACAGAGAAACCAGCAGAGTTTGAGCTCAGTAGAATGAGGTAGGACACACTGTGGTTTTAACTGCCATATATTCTGTTCACAGTGTGAGAAGGCGATGGTAAGTTTACAGATGTGACTCGTTGTGGATGTGAGTGAAGACAACACTGCGTTAATGTCTTTGTTAAACCTCAAAGTTCATTGGAAATTTTTTGAAACTGAATTGTAATTATGGCAAACTCGACTGATTTTTCACATTTCATACTTGATGCTTACCTGGATGTTGGTCTTCTAAAATACTTGTTTTTCATAGCTGTCATGTGTTTATATATTATAATCATTGTGTCCAATGTTCTGCTGATCGTGGTTATCTGTGTGAACAGGAGCTTACATGAACCCATGTACCTTTTTCTGTGCAGTCTGTTTGTTAATGAACTGTTTGGCAGCACAGCTGTGTTTCCATTACTACTGACTGAGATCCTCAGAGACATTCACACTATTCCTGTTTCATTTTGTTTACTGCAGATTTTTGGTATTTATTCATATGCAAATGTCGAGCTTTGTATCCTGTCCGCCATGTCTTATGACAGATATCTGTCTATCTGTCATCCTCTGCAGTATCACACTCGTATGACGTCTAGAAAAGCTGCTGTATTTATTGCTCTGACGTGGGTTTATCCTTTTGTGGAGGTTGCTGTTATGATTTCTTTATCTGCTCCTTTACATCTGTGTGGGAACATTATCCCCAAAGTCTACTGTGATAATTACTACATAGTTAAACTGGCCTGTTCTGACACCACAGTCAATAACATGTATGGAATAGTTTATACAGTTATCATATTCTGTAATGTCCTGAGTGTCATTCTTTACTCGTACGTGAAGATCCTTAAAGTGTGTTTTTCTGGATCTAAACAGACCAGACATAAAGCTCTCACTACCTGTACACCTCACCTGGCTTCACTCTTAAACTTCTGTGTCGGCTGCTGTTTTGAAATATTCCAGAGCCGGTTTAATATGACCTATTTGCCCACTGTTCTGCGTATTTTTCTGTCACTGTACTTCCTCACATGCCAGCCGCTCTTTAATCCGTTAATATACGGACTGAAATTGACCAAAATCCGCAATATATGTAAAAGTCAATTCTGTGTTAATCAAATGTTTTACAATCTGTCAGTATCGGCAGAACTTGGATCTAATAGACACCGATGGATCATATCAGCCAAAGTGTTATGTTGTTCAGTAACACCTTAATTGATTTATTACAATTCACTATTCATTATTTAGTACTTCCACTTAGGCAACTGGTTTAACTATCACTCAGTTTATAGATGTGTATAATGTGTTTTAATTGTCAAGTTTGGGGATTATACCTGCAGATTAATATGCTTTTTCCTGTAATCATTCCTTATTAAGTAAGCTTTATGAATGGGCAGAAAAATATGACCACAGTGTGTGATTATAGCACATGTATTAAATATGAAAAATAAAAGATTCCACGCTGAATGAAGACTTTTCATTTTTAATAACGATGTGTTTATGTGGTTGGAAACATAATAAGTGTTAAAGTACTCCATCACCAAGAAACATGTATGTACAGAGCATCACCACACGCATGTTCTGAAACACAGACAGACAGTTCCATGTTAAAACAGAAATGTCTCTTTTGTCACAGCTGTTCGACAACATTTAAAAAGAAAAACACACACCCAGGCCTTAAAGGTGCCGTACAGACGTTTTCCGTGATCTAAAAAAAGTCTCATTTTTATACATATGCCTGATCGTAGTCCACAATTTAAAATGAGCGGCAGTGTTCAGTGAGAAGTAAACTGAACGAATGGGGAGTAAGACCTGTCCTTTTTCCTAAAGAAAGGTATTTCTTGTATTTATTTTGTTGTAATGGTCGACACTGGAACAAGAGCTGGACTGGCAGAACAAGACAGATAAACGGTAGACTGATTGATCAGGGGTTTAAACGCCATTCAGTCATTTTCATTTTATTTCTTCATTGTCTTTGGAATAAATGAGATGATGTACAACAAGTGGATCATTATTATACAATCAAATACAAGTCTGAAATGATACAAGACTGCTGTAGATCACCCATTTCCTTTAAACATCACTAACCTCCATTGTCTAAAAACAGTTCCATAACAATTTGTTTTTAGACATGTTTAGTCCCTATAAACAGAATTATGTGTTTGTAAGTAAATGCACATTATGACAAAAACACATTAGATACACTGCTCATAATAAAACATCAAGAATAGAATAGTGTAGAGCTTAAAAGAACACCGATGTATTTGTAGGATTTCTTTAATCATGTAAATGATGTAAAGATGGCTGCCAATCTGCCATTTTTTTTAGAAGATCGGATCAGATTAGACTTAGTCACAAAAGCGGGCCGATCTGGGCCCGGGGGTAAACAAATGTCCTGACCCCTTATATTAAAGTTTCTGAAGGTAGAGAAAAGAAAAATTTGCTGCACATCAGTGGGAGGCTTAGAGGAATCAGTAAAATATCTGTTTCACTTTCACCTAATGGCAGCGGTCACCAGTCCTGGTCCTAAAGGGCCTGTTTCCTGCCTGTTTCAGACCTTTCCCTCTTCCTGTCCACCTGACTGTCGTTATCAGTCTTCCACAGAACTTGATGATAGGCTGATCATTTGAATCAGGTGTGTTGGGAGAGGGAAACATCTAAAACATGCAGGATACCAGCCCTTGAGGACCAGGACTGGTGACCCCTGCTTTATAGTCCGGTAATGATGCGTGAGTCGGGTTTTTTTTGTTTGTTTTTTTTCAACCTGTGGGGCTTTAGTGAAATTTTCTGACCTGCCCTACAAATAAACTGACATTCTGTTTACCTGCCCCACCCTACCCCAACCCACGAGTGATGTGTGCCTCATTAAAGTACAGCACAGAACGCACCCGCATAAAATACCTGGATGTACCTGTCCATAGACACGACAGCAGAAAACATACGGCCCGCAGGCCAAAACCGGCCTGACAGCAGTTTTAATTTGGCCACAGTAAGAATTTGGAAAGTGCAAAATTTATACTAAAGTTATTAAGAGTCAAAGGTGTCATAGTTGTTTTAGTTCAGGTTCCACATTCAGCCCAACTCTATAGTAAAATAATAGTATAATAACCTATAAATAATTACTCCAAGTTTAAATGAAAAATTCATTGTAAAAAGTTATCGGATCGGTATTGCCAAAACTAATCCTATAAAAAATTGGATTGGATGCAAACAAAATCCAGATTGGGACATCACTAGAACTAATGATTCATAATCCATAAAAACATTTAAAGTTCAGAATCTTAATCATTTCAATTATGCTTCATTTTGAGAGAAAATGCACATAAAATACATTCCACTGAAGATGACTTTGAACATTACATTTTGCTGATAAAAATCCTTCTATACGAGTCACGGATTTTGGTCAAATTCAGTCCATATATTAACGGGTTAAAGAGTGGCTGGCATGTGAGCCAGTATAATGACAGAAAAATACGCAGCACATTGGGCAAAGAGGTCATATTAAACCTGCTCTGAAATATTTCAAAACTTCCTCCGATAGTAAAGTTTAACAGTGAAGCCAGGTGAGGCGTACAGGTACTGATGGCCTTTTGTCTGGTTTCTTTAGATCCTGAAAAACACACTTTAAGGATCTTCATGTAGGTGTGCAAAAACACGCTCAGGATTCCAATTATTACGATGACTGTATAAACTATTCCATACATGTTATTGACTGTGGTGTCAGAACAGGCCAGTTTAACTATAGAGTAATTATCACAGTAGACTTTGGGGATAATGTTCCCACACAGATGTAAAGGAGCAGATAAAGAAATCATAACAGCAACCTCCACAAAAGGATAAACCCACGTCAGAGCAATAAGTACAGCAGCTTTTCTAGACGTCATACGAGTGTGATACTGCAGAGGAAAACAGATGGCCAGGTATCGGTCGTAAGACATAACAGCCAAGATGCAAATCTGGACATTTATATATGAAAAAAAAATAAAAACCTGCAGGAAACAAAGTGAAATAGAAATAGTGTGAATGTCTTTGAGAATCTGAACCAGAAGAAATGGAAACAACCTTGTACTACCGAACAGTTCATTGACAAACAGACTGCACAGAAACAGGTACATGGGTTCATGTAAGCTCCTGTTCACACAGAGAACCACGATCAGCAGAACATTAGTACAAACTATTACAGCATAAACACACACAACAACCAAGAAATACAAATACTTTAACAGTCCAGTGTCAAGGTATGCGGAAAGAGTGAAATATGAAAAATGTGAAATGTTTCCCATCATCCTTTTGGGTAAAACCATCAACTACATCTGAAAAGGATATAAGTATATACCACCTGTTTAACAAAGTGCAGTTTCAGGAACTAATCAAGTCATTCATCTGCTGCACAAACTCTTCCCCCTTGATCTGCACTAAACTTCACCTGCTGCTTAAATATAACATTTTAGCATCAGTGTGACGTCACCATCCTGATGAGTTAGACTGAGGTCACTTCAGGTCAAACAAAACACCTCAGAATATCAAGAAACACCAACTTTAAAAATGAGAATCATTAGAAACAACAGGCCTCTAGACTGGGAGCCACACTGACATTTAGGGGGCTTTGGGTAGTCTGAGGCCTAAACTGGACTCAAATGAATGCCCAATTATTGAAAATCCAATTCTCTATGGATTATCTAACTCTCACACACACACACACACACACACACACACACACACACACACATATATATA
>JAPTYQ010044518.1:0-10680 GCA_029814465.1 Ostorhinchus cyanosoma
CACAGATACTCCACATATATCCAGAGTGTAGCCTGATCCACAGATACTCCACATATATCCAGAGTGTAGCCTGATCCGCAGATGCTCCACATATATCCAGAGTGTAGCCTGATCCACAGATACTCCACAAATATCCAGATCGTAGCTTGAGCCGAAAATACTCCACATAATTGACTAATTTCCACATAGCACTGTGAACACAGCGTGTACACACACACACACACACACACACACACACACACACACACACACAAGAAATTATAACTAACACTAAATATGTTTATTAAATATACTGAAGGGTCGTTTAGTGACAACGAACAGTTTTTGTGACGTCTTTAAGTGGTGAATTTGTCAAAGCTGCAAATTGTATTAGAATTATGTTTAATCTGAAAAAAATAAACCTTTTCATTCACTTAATTTGAATTTGAATACATTGTTCAAATTTATGATCAAAATTTGAATTTTCTGTTTCATGTACAAACCTTTTTGGCCCTAGAATAGCTCCGTACATCAGCCTTTACAACGTATCCTGTGAATTCCACTCATTTTTTAACTCTAATCTTATAAGTTTTATCTTCTTTTTTCATATTATGTGTGATTGTTTCCATCCTGTTTGATTTGATCTTTGTTTCCACGTTGTTACAGAGCTTATCGAGACAGAAGCTCCACCAAAGGCCAGAAGGCTCTTTACGTTCACTTATGGGATTAGAAAATACATTAATCTGTATCCGTCACAGAATAATATACATTAAGAGGGTTTATATGTTATTGTTCATTAATGTGGAGTCAGTTTTATTTTCACCGTTGACCTCCATGAGCCGAGAGAGGATACAGCGGGTTCAGATAATGAACGAATGAATGAATGTAGATTTCTGAATATTAGAAAAAATACTTCAAAACTAAACTAGAGGAATAAAAAGCTCAGTATTTTCCTCAGAAATGTAAAGGAATAAAAGTGTCAAGTGTCTTCAAATGGACAGACTTTGTGTAAAAGTGTGTGAAACTGGTCCATTCATGACACTTTTGGAGTCTATTGACAGGAAACATGAGGGACGAGACAGAGTTAAAGATGATAAAACCATGAGCTGAGCCGCCGGAGTGGAGTGGATGAGAGGGAACATTTGGTGACTGAAGAGGATTAGAGGATTACTGACATAACTGATGCAGCGGCGGCAGAAGCAGAAGCTGAAGCTGAAGCTGAAGCAGTCTTTGTTACTTCGTCCGTCTTCATTGTCATCTGCAGACATGGACATGGAGACGTTTCTGACGTAGGACGGACACGTATCAGAGGTGAGTGGGACGTTAGAGAAGACTTTCACCATCGCAGCTGAAGAGTTGGATTTCATTTGGATTCAGATTTTTCTGTCAGTTCAGTGTCAAAGTGTAAAAATGTACAATATCACCAGTTCAGCTGTCGGTTTAACGGAACCTGTGACTAATATGATGCAAAGAGCATTTTATTAAACACTACGAACGAACACATGTTGGAGGAAACGTAAACACTGTATGTGGTTCCTAGTCCTAAATATTACCCAGAACCCCGTGGGTTCCTTTGAACTCCTCTGTGTGAAAGTGGATGGAACCCAGTGTCAGAGCGGTTCAGTCAACGTAATCCTCTGTTTGTAATGACTGATTATATAATTACATTTAGTGGAGAAAAGACGATTAATCCAATGAAAAACCCATGTCCACAATTACAAAAGAGTGGGATGAAAAAAGACTGAAGTCACCAAAGAAAAACCATGTGTTTTTACTGTTGGACGTAAACGTAGAAAACTGGTGTTTTAGTCAATGAAGTCAATCAGACCCAGATTTATTTATGAGGTGGACAGAAGGTCAGTGTGATCTGAGCAGCTTTAACACCGGCTGACACAAACTAGAGCCACCGTATGTAGAGTAGATCCAATATATGGAATATATCAAATATATGGAATTTAGAGAATACATAGAGTATAGACAATACATGGAATATATAGACTATATTGAGTACATAGAATACATGGAATGTATAGAACATTTAGAGTATATAAAGTGTATGGAATTCATAGAGTACAGAGTATATAGAATACATGGAATATATAGAGTATATAAAATATACAGAATACATGGAATATATAGAATATGTAGAGTATATAAAATACATAGAGTACATAGACTATATTAAATATATAGAATATGTAGAGTAAATAAAATACATAGAGTACATAGACTATATTAAATATATAGAATATGTAGAGTATATAAAATACATAGAGTACATAGACTATATTAAATATATAGAATATGTAGAGTATATAAAATATATAGAATACATAGACTATATTAAATATATAGAATATGTGGACTCTCTAGAACTGGTGCATTAACTCGTGTGGATCCTTGGGTTGTAGATGCAGTCCTTTTTCAGCTCTTGTATACTCGTTCATGCTGTACACATTTTTCCAACAGTCAAAACGTTCTGGCCACAGCAACAGGTTTGAAGGATATTGTTTTCAAAATGACTAATATCTCACAAAATATTGGTCTGATTCATTTTCACTCGTCTGTTCACTGAGCAAAAATATATAAGAATGACAGACTGCAGCAGTCAGCTGTGTACAGAGGTGGTGTGAATCCACACACACACACACACAGAGGCCACTTGGCTTTTATAATATAGATATATAGAATATACAGAATATGTAACATACACAGAATATATAGGCTATATATGTAAAGGCCATAAATATTAATATGATGTAGAAGGGGAGGAGCTCTAAGGTTGGGTTGTGTACTCTAGACCAGCCACACTAGATTCTCCATAACCTCCTCCATAACCTCCACCATAACCTCCACCATAACCTCCACCATAACCTCCATAACCTCCTCCATAACCTCCACCATAACCTCCATATCTTCCTCCATAAGCTACACCATAACCTCCATAACCTCCTCCATAACCTCCACCATAACCTCCACCATAACCTCCACCATAACCTCCATAACCTCCACCATAACCTCCACCATAACCTCCATAACCTCCACCATAACCTCCATAACCTCCACCATAACCTCCTCCATAACCTCCATAACCTCCACCATAACCTCCACCATAACCTCCATAACCCCCATAACCTCCATAACCTCCCCCATAACCTCCATAACCTCCATAACCTCCACCATAACCTCCAAAACCGCCATAACCTCCACCATAACCTCCACCATAACCTCCATAACCTCCACCATAACCTCCATAACCTCCACCGTAACTGCCCCTTTGGCCTAGAACCTTACTCTGTTCCACTTCCTGTGTGTATTATATTGTCCTGATAGAAGAACTGACTGTTTGATTTCTAATTTTCAGGTGCGTCAACACTGACTGTGCAGAAATCCTCAGAACTTCTGCACGTCCTTCCAGGTGGTCCAGCTGTTCTGGACTGACTGTCCTGCCTCCTGCTCTGGACAAACATGCGTCTGCCTTTCCCAAACGTCCTGCTCCTCCTCCTTCTCTTTGTCCCTCCACTGCTCCTCTTCCCCTCTGTGGACACTTCTCGGTTGTGTCCACACCAGTGCATCTGTTATGAACATGCTGACCTGGTGGACTGTCGCTCCCAGGGCTTTCAACACGTCCCCAGGGGCCTCCCACATGGAACATGGCTCCTGGAGCTGGGAGGGAATAACATGACTGTGATTGGAACCCACGCCTTCACTGGACTCTGGTCTCTACGGGTCCTGGTACTGACCAAAAGCCAGATCAGAGACATACAACCACAGGTACATGTTGAAATATGACGGACGGATGGACAGACACACTCTCTCTCTCTCTCTCTCTCTCTCTCTCTCTCTCTCTCTCTCTCTCTCTCTCTCTCTCTCTCTCTCTCTCTCTTTCTCTGCTGGTGGATTCCTACCTTTAAGTGACTTTTCCAGTTTTCAGTCTCCTCACTCTGTGTTACTGTTGCTTCTTCAAACAAAAGGTTCAGAGTTATGGAACAATAGCTACTTTTACATTGATCCTCAAATTACACAAATTTAACTTATGCATAAAAATGTACTTAATGGAAAAGCGACGATTTTGCCAGAAGTTTTTTAATTAAAAGTTTGTACGCTGGTAAGAGGTGGTTTTTCAGGCGTAGGACAAATGGTATATTACGCAAAACTGCAATGGGAAGACCTTTTTCTACAACTAGAGTCATGTGAATAAAACAAAACAAAAACAGATGTTGACGGACGTTACAACTTGAGAAGAACAAGAGCTTTAAAAGGAACATGTGACGGTATGTGTAGACGCACCAGGAACCCCAACAATTTTCAATTTAGCAGGAGATAGAGGGGGAACATAGAATAATAATGAATAGATCTGTAAATCAACACCATATTTACGTTCATGTTTATGGAATGACTTCTCGTGTCATCTCGTGATAATAAATAAACAAGTCATCGCATTTGTGATTTAATGGAAAAATCGACATTACACACGTTTTTTTCAGCATTTAGTAAATATTGGTAAAGTTTCTCACAGATGTCCGATGGAAAAGCGCTATTGACTGCAGGTAATTCAACTAAGTTCAGTTTTAAGTTATTACTGTTAGACCTTTTTTCATATAGACTGAGAAAGTGACATTATGAGTGGATACTTAAGACACACGGAGATATATTGTAAAACCTGCTGTGTATACCATATATTTACTATAGATACATACATACATACATATATCCTCTTCAGCTTGGAATCAGAATGTTAATTCCTTTGATGAGCCGCTTATTCCTTTGGTTGCTGATAAGTGGGGGATAACAGGATTGTCCAGTGCTCTGTAATTATATCCAACCAGGTGACCCTTGAAATATCTGTCAACTCTACTTGAACACATTCACAAAGGGAGAACTTCTGGGAGACTGTTCCACCAGTCAACGGTGCGCTGTGTGAAAAAGTAGTGGCCCAGGTCAGTTCTTGCACAGGACTTCTTAATCTTCTTGCTGTGGCCCTGAGCCTCGTCACTTAGGTCTTCAGGGAAGAGTTCTGCCACTGGATCCTACACTTTATTCATGTACTGGAACACATTGATCAATTCACCTCATATCGGTACAGCAATGTTGGTAGATGGAGGTTCTGCAGATGGTCCTCATAACTCAGACCTGCCAGTGGTGGTAGTCACGTAACGGTACGTCTTTGCCCCTTCTCCAGCTCCCCAGCTAGTTTCCATGTGTGGGGAGGCCATGTGGGGGCAGCAGACTCCAGTGGAGGCCTGATATCTGATTCCCCTTCTTGACAATGTTCTTGATGTGTTGGTCAAACTTTAACCTTCTGTCAACACGTACACCCAAATGTTTTTAAGTCTGAGATTGTCAGTTTGACTTGTTTTCCTCGTCCATCATATAGAACTCGTAGTCTGAATGTTTTCTGACCGCTCTCATCATCCCGTATTTTTTGGCCAGTATGCACTCTTTCAAATAGTTTTGCGTCATAAATTTATTGGGCAACTGGTCTCACTAGGTATATCATTTACAAAAAAATTATGAATAATATGGCTCCCAATGCACTGCCTTGGGGTACTCCGCTCTTAACTTTGGCCCAGTTTGATTTTGCATCATTTACAATGACTTTCTGCTTATGGTTGGACAGGAATGACTGAATCCAGGTAAATACGCTGCTTGTGATCCCATAATATTTGACTTTGCGTAGGAGGCACTGGTGTGGGACGGAGTTAAACATCTTGTGAAGGTCGAGGTAGACTGCATGTTTCCCAATTCCTTCATGAGTGATTTAAATCAGTACCCTAGTGTGAGTTGTGTGACTGTAGACCTACCATTCAGGAAGCCATGTTGGTCCAGGGAGACAAATTCATTTCTCTTTGTGTGATTCACTACGTGGTCACAGATAAGTTCCTCCAGTATTAACTACTGAGGTCAGACCTGTAAGGCCTGTAATTTCCAGCCTCTGTTTTTGGGCTCTTCTTACATATGGGGGACACATTTACCAGCGACATGGCAAAACCTCTTCATTCAATGAGGTCTGGCAAACATTCGGCATTGGTTGGGTGATAGTTGAAGAAAGCTCTAAGGATTCTTGGGTGTAAATTGTCAGGGCCAGGTGATTTGCAATTTTTGAGATTTTCTCACCTTTTTTCACATGTCTTTCTTTGAACTGAATGTTACTCAACAGTGTGGCTGGCTTCTGCATGTTGGCTTCTGGAACATTGTCCAAGTCCTCATCAGTGAAGACACTGGAAAAGAAGGAGTTGAAAACTTGATCCTTTTCTGTGTCATCAGCTGGACGCTCTCCTTTCTTCAGATCTGATCTTGGGTGTTTTACTTTCATCTTTGAAATAACGTAGCTCCAGAAGAGTTTAGGGTTGGACGACACGTTTGATGCGATGGCCTTTTTAAATAGTGTTCCTCTGGTTTTCAACTTATCCACTTGGATTGATTCCTTATTCGCGTGTATGCAAGGTAGTTCCCAGATGTCTTCAATTCACATCATCTTGTCCAGGCTTTGAGTGTCTTCCTCACTGTCCTCAGGGTCTTTTTTTGTGTAGCCATTTTGGTCTCAGGAAGTCTGATTCAGCACAAACCTTTTTCAAACTGATGGCTTCATTCAGTTTGTCCAGGAATACTGTCCATTTCTGCTCAGTGTCTCTGCTCTCCAGAAGTCTCCAATTCACACTTCATATGGTCACTCATTGCCTTGTAGTTTTCCTGCTCGTAGTGGGCCCATGACTTCATATTGTGGCGTGTTGGAGGAGCAGCTGGGGGGAGGTTATTGTCTACCGCTGCTAGGGAGGGGGCACCAGTGCATTCGTCCCGTAGCGCCAGGGATCCACTGGTCGCACTGGCCCCTCCTGGATCCTTCGTTGACCCTAACTCAATGCTGCCTGGTGATAACCATGGCAGTAAGGAAGGCTGCCTCCCCCACCCCCCCATCTCCCTGATATTCCGTCTTGGCTGTTTTTGGCCGGGCACCTTCACTCATGTGTAGGCATATGATGAGATCCTCAATTTTGTCCAACATGGCTGCCATTTTCAAATCCCACTTCATTCTTTTCTTTTGCAACAGCCAGGACCATCTTCATCACTTCACACTCTTCCCATGTCATCTTGTACCGTTCACGATGTTCTAGAATTTACTGCCCACTTCCTTTAACCTAGACATGACCTTCCTTTTGTCTTGTGCATCATTCAGTAAGACTTTTTAAAGTCTTAAAAGAGGTCTGTATTTCCCTTCCTCTTTTTTTTCCAAGCCTGACGACCTTCTTGACCTGAACTTTTCCAACCTCAAGGATTACCTCACGTAAGGATCCAATAAACTCTAAATTGTCTTTCTGCTTAATGCCAGGCTCAGTTTTGCTCTGAATCTGAAGATGTTTCGTCCTTCCCCACTTTAACTTGCTCATGGACAGCTGCTCTCAGAATGTTCTTCAGTATTTCACAATTTGCCTCTTCCTCTCCTGCTTGAAGAGCTCACTAAGCAAGGCTGGGCCGTTACCATGTGTTACTGTCCTGTTGGCTGGATTCAACTGACAGCCCAGCTTGTTTTAAAGGTCCGTCAGTTCTTCAGTGTGGCCCCAGGACAGACTTGCACCAATCCTCTGCTGCCATCTCCTTCCCCCCATGTAGCTTTTGCCTTGATAGCACAAACTGGACAGAATCAGAGTAGATCTGCCCGGTTGGACAGGAGCATTTTTTCCTTTTCCCTTCTTGGGGGATGACCAAAATTGATGCAGATAGCTAGACATATGCTTCTGTAAGTCCACAGTCCGCTTCAGATAGTAGAAAGTATAGCACCAATCTCAAAACTGCTGAATGTGTGACGTGGAAGGCTGACACCTCTCCGACACCCTTGACGCTCCGCTCACCACCTATTCATGTCTTCCGGTAATGGCAGCCGCTAGCATAAACAGCCCTTTTCTCCCGGTTCTCTGATGGCGAACTGTCATAGCTGGAGTTCCGCAAAACCAAGCGAATGTTTTGTCCTCATCTGGTGTGGAGCAGCTAGTCTTCAGGGTTGGCAGGCTAACCGACAGCAACTGACAGTCTGCTGTCAGTTAGCCTTTTAGCTCCTATTAGCTAGTTACAGTTAAAATGCTTATTGACATGTATAAGCACTGAAAACACATGAAGCATGAAAGTTGGATGAAGTTTTAACTTTTGGAGTTGCACCGTCAGATGTAGAGAATAAAAATAGTGACCATTTGAAACTAGCTGGACTCCTGACGGTACCTGCAGATGCTAATATACCTGGAGAAGCGGGTTTGACCTGAATAAAACTACAGCTGACGTGCTGAAGTAGTGACTGCAGTGGAATGAGGACAGTGAACGCGCAGGGATAAAAGTGGATTCAAATGATTAAAGACAGAAAAGACCCGGGTTTGGACGGATGTCAAAAATACAGCATGGTGTCCACTCGAGTCCAAATAATGAGCAGGCAGCGTGGGCGCGACAGGGGAAGAGCGTTTTTATCCTTTGTCTTTCTCTCTGCAGGCGTTTTTCTCTTTGTCTTTCCTGGAAAAGTTGGATCTGAGTTGGAACCGGCTGACGTATCTGCCCGTGGACTTCTCAGTGAGCATGTCTGCGCTGAAAGAGCTGCGACTGGAGCGGAACAGCCTCCATTATATATCTGGACACAGGTACTGGTCCGCCTGTCTCAGACCAGGGCCGTCAGGGGCCACATACAGCCCCATATGACCTGAAATGGGCCAGGCCCGTAAAGTAAGAACAGAATAATATAGAAATGATATCAGTTCCAAAATTTAAATGTCTAAATCCTATGTTTTAGAGTGAAAAAAGTCAAATTATATAATCAAAATGTTTACATCTACAAACTATCCTTTAAAAAAAGTGAAAAAGATGAACACCCATGAACAAAATGAAATTTATTAAGAGAAAAAGTAAAATTTTTACAATCTATCCTGTTATTTGGCCTCATTTTCACAAGTTCATTCCAACATACAGATCACACTGAATCTACAAATACATAAAACATTTAAGAACAGGCAGAATATTGGTGCAATTACACTTAATTATCCCAAGAAATTGCAGGTTGTTCATATTTGTTCACATTTTTGTAAAAGGCTGGTCTGTAAATGTAAAAAATGTTCTATGTAATTTCTCTTTTTTTATGCTAAAACAAAGACAAAACCTGTAACAACCAAAATGTATGACTTTGAAATTAAGGCGATCGCAAATGCAACTAATGGTTTGGACGGGCCGTTCGAAACAGTCCAAAGCCTGGTCAAATTCCTCGTTATATTGCAGTATTGTATTCGATGCTAACCCACAAAGAAGGAAAACACAGAAAACAGAAAGAAAACAGAGGTACACAGTCCAGTCCAAGCACTTTTGGGGCAGTAGAAGCAGTCTGTCTTCAATCCAAAAGAAGAGTCATTTTTCTATTTCGCTCTTCCATCCTGGGGGCCTGTTCGGACCCTCTAGCGGGCCGGTTTTGGCCCCGGGCCGCAGGTTTGAGACCCCTGCCTTCGACACCCCCAGGCCTGTCGCTGCGTCTCTTATTTGTTGTCTGTCTTTCTGTCTGTCTGTCCTTCTCAGTTTGGAGTATCTGGACAACATGGAGAAGCTGGACCTCAGTCATAACCAGCTGGTGTCGGTGGGCCCCGGTGCGTTCAGGGGCCTGTCCAGACTCCGACAGCTCTACCTGAACAACAACAGACTGGCGGTGGTGCAGAGGGGCAGCCTGGACATGCTTCCTGGACTGGAGGTGCACAGTCCACAGACTGACTGTAGGATTCACAGCCTTAGACTGTCCATAAGGACCACACACAAGGACCATCTAATCTGTCTGTCTGTGTGTCTGTGTATCTGTCTGTCTGTCTGTCTGTCTGTCTGTCTGTCTGTCTGTCTGTCTGTCTGTCTGTCTAGGTGCTCCAGCTGGGTCATAATAACATCTCTCAGATCGAGGCAGATGCTCTGGCTCCTCTCTACAGTCTGGCCGTTCTTGCTCTGGAAGGAAACAACCTGCGCCATCTGAAGTTTAAGACGTTCATCAGCCTTCACACCACAGCCACACACATCCAGCTGTCAGGTGTCCAACGCCACCCTTCACTCCTGTCTGTGCTCCTGAACCTGTGCTGTGGGAGAAGGGGCTGACAAACCTGAGACCATCAGATAAAATGACATCCAGTTAAACACTGAAATGTTTGGGGGCGGAGCCTGGTGAAGATGGATTTATATAAGGAACTGTGAGAAAAGAGCACATATGTACAGAAGAGGCCAATCAGTGTGTGTGTGTGTGTGTGTGTTTCTTTGTTTTTGTTCGTTTGTCTTTGTTTGATTTTCTTTTTTTGTTTTTCTTTCTTTCTTTTGTGTTTTTGTTTGTTTATTTGTTCGTGATTGTTTGTGTTTGTTTGTTTGTTTATTTGTTCGTGATTGTTTGTGTTTGTTTGTTTGTTCGTGATTATTTGTGTTTGTTTGTTTGTTTGTGTTTGTTTGTTTGTTTGTTTGTTTGTTTGTATTACCAGCTGCCCAGTCTCTAACATCCATCCATTCATACATGTTGGTGTCACTATGACCCAGTGTGTTTGGGTCCTTTTGGCTCCAGCTGCACAGGTTTAGTAAAAGCTGCCCAGTCCTTGTGTAGAGACGTGCTCCTTTGTTTTTGTTGTTTTTTTTTCCTGCTCCTTTGTTTTTGTTGTTTTTTTTCCTGCTCCTTTGTTTTTGTTGTTTTTTTTTCCTGCTCCTTTGTTTTTGTTG
>JAPTYQ010044575.1:0-10677 GCA_029814465.1 Ostorhinchus cyanosoma
AGACCAGAGTTCACAGACTTTGACCAGAGATCACATACTCAGACCAGAGTTCACAGACTCAGACCAGAGTTCACAGACTCAGACCAGAGTTCACAGACTTAGACCAGAGTTCACAGACTCAGACCAGAGGTCACAGACTTTGACCAGAGTTCACATACTCAGACCAGAGTTCACAGACTCAGACCAGAGTTCACAGACTTTGACCAGAGTTCACATACTCAGACCAGAGTTCACAGACTCAGACCAGAGTTCACAGACTCAGACCAAAGTTCAAAGACTGAGACCAGAGTTCACAGACTCAGACCAGAGTTCACCGACTCAGACCAGAGTTCACAGACTTAGACCAGAGTTCACAGACTCAGACCAGAGGTCACTTAGACCAAAGTTCAAAGACTGAGACCAGAGTTCACAGACTCAGACCAGATTTCACAGACTTAGACCAGAGTTCAGACTTAGACCAGAGTTCACAGACTTAGATCAGAGTTCACAGACTTAGACCAGAGTTCACAGACTCAGACCAGAGTTCACAGACTTAGACTAGAGTTCACAGACTTAGACCAGAGTTCACATTTGAGACCAGTGTTCACAGACTTAGACCAGAGTTCAAAGACTTAGACCAGAGTTCAGACATAGACCAGAGTTCACAGACTCAGACCAGAGTTCACATTTTAGACCAGAGTTCACAGACTCAGACCAGAGTTCAGATTTAGACCAGAGTAGACAGGCATAGACCAAAGTTGACAGACTTAGACTAGAGTTCACAGACAGACCAGAGTACTCAGACCAGATTTCACAGACTTAGACCAGAGTTCGCTGACTTAGACCAGAGTTCACAGACTCAGACCAGAGTTCACAGACTTAGACCAGAGTTCAGACTTAGACCAGAGTTCACAGACTTAGATCAGAGTTCACAGACACAGACCAGAGTTCACAGACTCAGACCAGAGTTCAGACTTAGACCAGGGTTCACAGACTTAGACCACAGTTCACAGACTCAGACCAGAGTTCACTGACTTAGACCAGAGTTCAGACTTAGACCAGAGTTCACAGACTTAGATCAGAGTTCACAGACTTAGACCAGAGTTCACAGACACAGACCAGAGTTCACAGACTCAGACCAGAGTTCAGACTTAGACCAGAGTTCACAGACTCAGACCAGACTTCAGGCTTAGACCAGAGTTCAGGCCTAGACCAGAGTTGACAGACTTAGACCAGAGTTCAGACTTAGACCAGAGTTCACAGACTCAGACCAGAGTTCACAGACTCAGACCAGAGTTCAGGCTTAGACCAGAGTTCAGGCCTAGACCAGAGTTGACAGACTTTGACCAGAGTTCACAGACTTAGACCAGAGTTCACAGACTCAGAGCAGAGTTCACAGACTTAGACCAGAGTTCACAGACTTAGACCAGAGTTCACAGACTTAGACCAGAGTTCACAGACTTAGACCAGAGTTCACAGACTCAGACCAGAGTTCACAGACTCAGACCAGAGTTCACAGACTCAGACCAGAGTTCACAGACTTAGACCAGAGTTCACAGACTCAGACCAGAGTTTTTCTGGACAGTCACTTTAATAATCCTACTGATCGTCTTCGTCCTTCTCCATCCTTTCAATCCCGATACGCAGGTAAACTCCCTTTTGTGAAATAATTTGATCCACCCCACAAATAAAGTCACAGTTTTTGGACCCACAAAAGTACCTTGTGTTCCATGTTGTCAGAGTACGGACATGAAGTGAATGAAGGCAAACACTGTCACTGATGGAAGAGAAAATAACACTCAACTAGTCGACTCCAACAAACGAACACCAACTTCTGCCACAGACGTTAACGCGTCGACAAACCGACTTTTCAGTTCATGCCGTAGTCGACACTGTCATCAGCTCAGAGTTGGATCAGGACCTGGACTCATCCCAACTCACTCAGACCTTTACAGTTTAGTTGATCAGTGTTGAACAGGCTCTTTTTAATTTCATCTTTCAGTTTATTTTGAGTTTTGTGCAGTGTTAGATCAGAGTGTAGGTGTAAATTCATTCATATCGGTGATTTATTAACCGTATTTACTTTTGTGTCTGTCTATGCTGATGATGTGTTCTTTTTGAAGAAATGAAGCAGTGTGACATAAAAACAGACAAACCTTTACGTTTTCAATATATTTACTCATCCTCCATTGAATGTAGATCAGAGAACACAGTGGAAATGATTGTAAAAGTCTGTCCTATATAACCTGGGCTGATGTGGTACATTCAGGGACCCCAGAGTTTATGGCTCCAGAGATGTATGAGGAGAAGTATGATGAGGCCGTGGACGTCTATGCCCTCGGAATGTGTATCCTGGAGATGGCCACATCTGAATATCCATACTCTGAGTGTCAAAACGCTGCCCAGATCTACCGCAAGGTCACCAATGTAAGCCCCACCCATATGACCACAGAATGCCCCCAGTGATTGGTCAGGTTTGAACATCTGTGTGTTTCTCAGGGAATCAAACCGGACAGTTTCTTCAAAGTCATAGTTCCAGAGCTGAAGGAAATCATTGAAGGCTGCATTCGGACCAACAGCAGTGAGAGGTAACCAATCACAGAGCTGCATTTACACATTTACATCTCCACCTGCGTCACCATGGCACAGGTGGAGATGTGGCTTGGTGTTGATCAGATACTGAGGGGACGGAGCAGCCTCAGGTTCATCAGTCTCCAGGGTTGTTTCAGTGTGGTCGTGGTTCCTTCAGGTTCACCATCCAGGACCTGCTGGACCACCGGTTCTTCCAGGAGCAGCTCGGCGTCCACGTGGAACTGGCCGAGGATGACGACGGGATGAAGACGGCACTGAAGCTGTGGCTCCGTATGGACGCCAACAAGAAGCTCCAGGGGAAGTACAAAGACAACAATGCCATCGAGTTCCTGTTCGAGATGTACAAGGACGTCCCTGAGGAGGTGGCCCAGGAGATGGTACCAAGCCCAGGGTCCACTTCACCCAGAAATTTGGGTCAGGGTTAGGTTTAATGCCACTCAAGGGTCAGAATTAGGTTCAAGATCAGGATCACTGTTTGGGTCAGGATCAGGGTTCAGGTCCAGGGTCATAGGTCATGGTTTGGGGTCAGGATCGGAGTCAGAGTCCAAGGTCAGGGGTCGGTTGGTTCAACTGAACAGGTGTTGCTCTAGTGTTGGTTTGAATTTTTATTCAACGTTTGTTTTTTTATTTTGATGATTTTTTAAATTTATGTAATAAAACTTAATTTATCATCGGCATAGAGTGACATAAAAGCAGTGCCCATTAGAACAGAGTTTAGAAATCTTTAGACCATTGGACTTGACTGAATATTTCAGTTTGTATTTAGTTGTTTTAGTTTTTCTTTCATTTTTTGTTTTTACTTTATTAGTTTATTTTCAGTTTTTCTGATGTTTTTTCTTAGTTATTTCCCCAAACGGAGCATATTATGTGTTTGGTCCAACCACCACCGGATATCCTTTGTGTTAACGCGATAACTTGAAAAACATTGGGTTTAGAAATTCCATAGTTTCCATATCAATCCTATCGAAGAACTGATTGGATTTTGGATGATTTTCCGTTTCTAGATTGGCTACAAGGGGGTGCTCAAAAAACACTCTTCTGTTCATATCTCTGGAACTATTTGTCGGATTGACTTCAGATCAAGTGCGAATGAAAGGTCACGACCTGGGGACGCCTCATGTCATGACATCATTAAGGATTGGGGGTGTTCGGGGATATACCCCTAGCTGTC
This sequence comes from Ostorhinchus cyanosoma, assembly GCA_029814465.1. NCBI lineage: Eukaryota > Metazoa > Chordata > Actinopteri > Kurtiformes > Apogonidae > Ostorhinchus > Ostorhinchus cyanosoma. The sequence goes on from JAPTYQ010044575.1 coordinate 3,743, forward strand.
GCTTCTGACGGTGTAAGCTGAGTTTTTTCGTGTATTTCTGCGTTTCTTTGTGTCTCAGGTCATCCTGGGTTTCGTCTGTGAGGCTGACTATAAACTTGTTGCCAAGGCGATCAGACATCGGGTGTCTGCCATAATGCGTCAGAGGGAGAAACAGCGCCGCCTACAGGAGGAGTCTGACCCCACCCCCCAGCAACCACAACCCACTAATCAGACACCTGCATCAAGCACTGCTGCAGCTGGTACAATGACCAATCAGGTGAGCGGGACGCTGTTGCTATGGAAACAGAGCAGGAAAGCTGCAGTTCCTTGAATGTCCCCTTGAGTTTGTTGTGCTGGTTATTACCTTGTCACCGTACAGGAGATAATTTACATATAACTCACCTATTGAAACCAAAGCTCTGTAGTAAGGGGTGGGGCAAAGTATGAAGAGGCATGGCGGCTATGATTGACAGGACAGCAAATGTTTCTGTTTAAGGTTCAGGAGGATGCCACAGCAGATGCATCACCTGTTCCCTGGATACAGGCTCCGCCCACAGTGTCAAACAGCCCAGTGGATTCTGGGATCAGCAGTGTTTCCTGTCGGACAGAAGGAGACGAGGATGACAAGACGAAGACAGATGCCTCAGCTCCACGTCAGTAGTTTAATAAAACATTCAATTTACAGTTACAGTTTGTCTTTTTTTCCCTAAATATATTCAAATGTGTGTCTGTTCATGTCTCTGTGTCTTGTCGCCATGGCAACAGACAGTGATGCTGGCTCCTCCCCCTTCGCTTCCTCAGGTGTCTTAGTGAATGTGGAGGCCCCGTCCCCACCGATTACTAGCCCTGCCCCTGTCATAAGTCTTCTGACTACTCCTCCTGCTGCGGTCAGACGGACTAAACCTCCTCCACTTCCTGTTCTGCGTTTTCCGAAGGTACGGTCGGCGCACTGCCCTTCACGTCCACCAGGGGGACACACATCAACCACAGACGCCACAACAGGATTTTATATTTTACATGTATTTAATTTATTTGGAGTCTTTTACTTCCTGTGACCCTTCAGTCACATGATCTGTAATTTCAGACATTGATCTTAGGCTGAATCTGATCATGTTATTGATCAAGAGGAAAATTCATGTTAGAAAAAAGTCAGGACGAAGGGAAATTTAAAACATGAAGTTAAGACAAAACAACCTTAATGGTGCAAACAATTACTGTTGCTGTGCTTCTACTTCCTGTAGAGCATCGCCGTGTCCCAGAATGCAGAGCGGCCTTCAGGATCAGTCGGTGGCTTCTCCTCACCTGTCGACAGGTAAAAAGGAGCTTTTCTGTTGGACGTCTTCGACCTCCAACATGTCACATGATTCAGAGTAAGTGACGGTTCCACGGTTTTCTTCACCGTCATTTTGTCATCGTGTCTGTAGCGCTGCCTCCGACGTAACCTCAGGTCTGAGCGACAGTAATGAGGGCCAATCGGAGAGGAGCAGCCAGGAGGCGGGCAGACGGATGGCATCGAAGCAGTTCCGAAGGCGGGCTCGGGCCCGGCTGAGGATGACAGGCCTCTTGGACCCGACGGATCGCGTAGTAGAGTGTCAGCTGGAGACACATGACAGCAAGATGGTGACGTTCAAGTTCGACCTGGATGGAGACAATCCAGAGGACATCGCCTCGGTGATGGTGAGGACCAGCAGCCAATCACATCCTGTGTCTACGGTGGACTGACGGCTCATTCAGGTGTTTGTGCAGATCCACAGGGACTTCATCCTGCGCTCGGAGTGTGAAGGTTTTATCCTCCGCATGTATCACATCATCAATAGGGCGGAGTCTATGATCCACCAGAAACTGGGGGACACAGACAGGTTATCACACCTGCCATCACCCAGTCTACCGGAGCTCCAGGTAAGAAGACGACGGTACGACCAGACAACTGTACAATCATTTATTTATTTATTATTCAGTGCTGCTTTTTAATGTTTTTATGTGACATCAGTATTTGTTCAACAGAGTCCGTGTCATGTGGCAATGATTCAGAACTTGGCGAACTTTATAATTACAATAGAATCATTAACTCAGGACTTTGTGTTGATGGATTTCTTACAGAAGAATGTTCTACTGTGTTTCCATCAGACAGTTTTATCTAAATATATGTCGACCTGTATGTTTTCAGTCCACCGGGTCGGGTCCTGGATCAGATCCTGGATCGGGTCCCGGGTCAGGTCTGTCCAGGACTCTGTTGTCGTCTTCTCTACCAGGTAACAACCAATCAGAGAACAGACCATGGATGCTCTGACTGATCTGATGAACTGATGCATCTTCTTGTCAGACATTGCAGACGATGACCCCTCCCCCTTGAAGGGTGCAGACTTCCATGTTGACCCTGAGGCCACGCCTCCTGTCAGGCCACTGAGGGCACAGTCCTTTCACATGTCCTCAGGTCCATAAAGTTCATGTTGACCATGTGATTTCTGACGGTTGAACCTGCTAGTGGCCGTCAGTGGTGTTACAGGTGTTAAAGTCTGTGATTGAGGTCGTCAGGTTTAACCAACTTCTTTTTCCTCCTCAGGCTCCTCCCATCAGTCCCCCTTATACCCTTACCAGTACCAGTACTTGGACTCCACCCCTCTGGCCCTTCCTCCTCAGTATCATCTGCCTTCCCCTCCTTACCCTGCCTACACCACTTCCTTTCCTTCTCCAAGCCCCAACCCCTCTGCTCCTCCCCCTTCTGCCCCTCCTCCTCATTGGCCGACGCCTGATCAGCCTCTCTTCTCATTGGCTAATGTCTTTTCACTGGCGATGACTGTAGCTCAGACCTTAATGCCTTCACCCAGGACCCCCAACCAGGGCTTCCCCCCCCTCGCCCAGACTCTTGTCCCCCCATTCTCCTCCCCTCAGACCCCTCCAATGTCTCCATCCCCCCACCGCCCTCCCGCTAACGTCCCCTACAGCCCGCCCACTGTTCAGATAGGCTCCACCTCCACCAGCCAGCAGGTGGAGCCATCAGGCCAAAGGGACTCACCTCAGGTAGGACAGAAGCACAAACCAGGTGAACTGCACTGAAGAACATTGACCTCTGACATTAACCCCTTCGTGCCCCACAAATCCAGCACATTTTAGTCAATATATTGATTTTATATGTTGTTTTCAAGTTTAGAATATCCACAGTTGAGTTTCTAAGTTTATTTTACAGTTTTTACAATGAAACATGGGACTTCTACCTGTTTGGAGTCAGGAGGTCACATGACCGGTCACATGACAAGACAACCCCACAGTTTCAGTTCAATGTAACCTGCTGTGGTTCAGTTTGTATTTGATCCATGAACTAAAACAGTAAATGTTCTAAACTTGAGGTTTTTCCCTTTAAATGAGGCGTCACTGGTTCATTTAGTCCATTTAAGAAACTGAAACTGAGTTCACCGAGAGACACGGCTCATGGCATCAAACAAAAACAGAATGTGCGAGACTGCTCATTTGTTCGTTCATTTGTTCGTTCGTTCATTTCAGTCTCATGGTCCAGTTCACACAGCGTTTGGCACCACTTCGGCCCCTTATGGTGAGTCCACACTGATCACCCCCCCACACAAACACTCCATAACATGGACCTAGTGCTGGTTCTAGTTTAGGCTGACCTCTCCACCAGAGGGAGTTCAAGGCCTTTCTCAGAACCAGTTTCAGGTCTTTGTTTTTCAGAACTGTTTATCAATAACAGTCCCAGATCAAACTCTTGGTACCAGTACTTGGTTCTCAGGCTGTTTCACTGTGTTGGTCTTGCTGGTTTTAATCCAGACCCTAATGTAACCAGTTCCAATTTCCGAATTGTATCTGGACCTTCCTCCATGTAGAAAAACTAAGAGGGACAGCATAATCCAGGGACCAGAGTCAGTAATTGTTTAAGTGAATGTTTTACAGGTTCAGGTACTGTGAACATTCCCAGTACCTCCAGTCCCGGAGTCACCGGTACCCCGGGTTCAGGTGTGACCGGTACCCCGGGTCCCGGACAGGAGGTCTCTGAATCCAACCTCCACAACAAAGTAAGTCTGATCTGTTGTATTTGTGTGACTGATAATAATGATGATGGTGATCCTGGTCTGGTTTGTGTTCAGGTGTCTCCTCCAGTGTCCCTGTCACCCAGACTGTCCCCCATACCTGAAGGTGAGTCCCACCTGTGTCGGGAACCTTCTGAAAACTTCATGTGTAGCTCCTCCTCCAGCTTCTTCTCTTGTTTATAGTGAAGAAACTTCCAGCCTTCACCGTCGGCCGTTTCCAAGTGAGTCCCTCCAAAGACGTCTGCACTGTCCATCACCTAGAACCCCGCCCCCTCAGCCAGGCCACACCCACTGCCCATTCCCCACCTCCCTTCAGGCCCAACCAGTCAGAGACCTCCCTCAGTACCAGCAGCAGCAGCAGCACAGAGGAGGAGAATCAATCAGAGGCCAGTGTCAATATGGTGAAAGTCTCCCCAACCAATCAGGCTCCCAGTTACCATGACAACACAGAGGGACAGCAGGATGCAGACAGGAAGAGGAGGGGGGGGCGGAGGCTGAGCGTGAGCTTGTGGGAGGGGTCAACCAGCTTCAGCCAAGCGTGGACCCGCTGTGCATCACACATCAGCTCTGACGAATCAGACAGCGACAATGCAGACATGTGGGAGGTGCTTCAGGAGCTGCGTGACAGGTGACAGGTTTAGAGATGTTCATTAAGTTTGATTGTTGTGTATGTGTCAACATATTGGACCCAGAAGAACCAGATACAGGTCCACCAAAACCTGTTGGAACCGAGCCAACAGGAGGTCCACCAGGTCCTGTTGGGTGTGAGTGAAGTCACTGATTTTGGCGTTTCCAGTCATGTGACCTTTGAAACAAGGCGCACTAATGAACTCAATATGACAAAGTAACTGTCTTGAAAACACCGGATGTTCTTGAACACCTTCTGAATCTCTGCACTTCCTGCAGACACCTGACAGAGGTGCAGAGCCTACAGGCCAATCAGAAGCAAGAGATTGAGCAGCTGTACATGCGGATGGGTAAAGTCCCGCCCCCTGGCATTGTACCTCCAGCAGCCATGTTGAACCACCGTCAGCGCCGCCTTTCGAAGACTGGAAACTATCCTCCTGTTCGCAAAAACAGCCTTCAGAGACTGGATGTCCCGCCCCCTGCAGGTGAGGAGGAAACACTGCTGACTTTGCAGTCACGCCCACCTGGTTTTCTTGATTGTGTGTTGTTTGACCTTTTGCGTCTGTTTGACCTTTTGTGTTTGACCTTTTGCATCTGTGTTTGACGTTTTGTATTTGACCTTTTGCATCTGTGTTTGACCTTTTGTGTTTGACCTTTTGTGTTTGACCTTTTGCGTCTGTGTTTGACCTTTTGTGTTTGACGTTTTGTATATGACCTTTTGCGTCTGTGTTTGACCTTTTGCGTCTGTGTTTGACCTTTTGTGTTTGACCTTTTGCGTCTGTGTTTGACCTTTTGTGTTTGACCTTTTGCGTCTGTGTTTGACCTTTTGTATTTGACCTTTTGCATCTGTGTTTGACCTTTTGTATTTGACCTTTTGCGTCTGTGTTTGACCTTTTGTGTTTGACCTTTTGTGTCTGTGTTTGACCTTTTGTATTTGACCTTTTGTGTCTGTGTTTGACCTTTTGTATTTGACCTTTTGTGTCTGTTTGACCTTTTGTATTTGACCTTTTGCATCTGTGTTTGAACTTTTGTGTTTGACCTTTTGCGTCTGTGTTTGACCTTTTGTGTTTGACCTTTTGCGTCTGTGTTTGACCTTTTGTATTTGACCTTTTGCATCTGTGTTTGACCTTTTGTATTTGACCTTTTGCATCTGTGTTTGACCTTTTGTGTTTGACCTTTTGTGTTTGACGTTTTGCGTCTGTGTTTGACCTTTTGTGTCTGTGTTTGACCTTTTGCATCTGTGTTTGACCTTTTGTGTTTGACCTTTTGTGTTTGACCTTTTGTGTTTGACGTTTTGCGTCTGTCTTTGACCTTTTGCTTCCGGTCTGTCCCGCTCAGGGATCATGAGGACGGGTTCCGGCAGCAGCAGTGGGTCTCTGGACAGGCCTGGGAAAGGTGTGACCTTTGCCCCTGAACACATGGTGAGACCAGGTTCCCCTGAAACCTGCACATTTACCCAGGATGCATCTGTCCCTCACTGGTAGACGCTTCGTCAGGTCTGGGATGAGCATCAACATTTAGGTCAAAGGTCATAAATGTTAACAGTTAATGACACTGACCAAACCTTCATCGACTCTGTTTTTATTACAGTGAAACTGAACTTGATGACGATGATGAAGATGAAGATGAAGAAACCACGTGCCACTTTACATCCACAACCTTTGACCTTTGGTTCAGACAGATTTAGTGTGAATCCTTTTATGATGTTGTGTTTTACTTGTGATGTGAACAAACCTTTCTAAGTTCTGCAGTTTGGTCTGATATTAGAGTGAATGTGTTGAATTCAAACCACTACATTTGTATCAAACACATGGAAAAGACGAAGCAGAAATAAAAAGGTGTTTTTGAGAATGAGCTCAAATGGTAAAGTTGAGATGTTTGTCAGAGACTCATGGACGAGAAGACATAACTTAGGTTTATTTAGGCCCTTTCCCACCAAAAGCCCTGGAACTTTAGTACCAGGAACTTATTTGGGGAAAAGAATTCCTGGTAATTGCGTTTCCACTGCACCCCAAAGTTCAGATGTAACGGAGCAGAAACTGCAGAACAGTTCATGTTCATTCACAAACTAAACTCTAGTTCAATAAAATGACTCAGAACTTTAAGTGGATGGTTTGGGTTTAAGGTTTGATGGAGGTTAAATCACTGAATCCATCTGGAATATTTTTAAATGACGTTAACCATCATTATATAATTACTTTCTACTTAAAACATGTATTTTCAACTTCTCATTCTTAAACTAAATCCCTTCTAACTTTAAGTGTGATGGATGGTTCTGTTTCATTT
>JAPTYQ010044584.1:0-10677 GCA_029814465.1 Ostorhinchus cyanosoma
TTCAACCCCTGCTGATCCCAAAACAGGTGTAGGGGACAATAAACTCTGGAATTCACTCACTCATGAATATCAAAGACACTGCAGACACTACATATTGTAAACAAATGAACTGCCTGTGATGGGGTCAACTTCAAAACTGTTCACTGTGAGGGAAGAGTATGAGGGGCAGTATGAGACATCATTCAGAATCACATATTCATATAAAATGCAAACATGCACACATGTGAAAACATGCATACATGTCAAAATGTATTCACACATACATGAAATACTTTCTCAAACTGAATTTTTTTTTTTACTTGAACAGGAACGCATTTCACTGCAACAAGAGCACAGGGAAGCAGCAATTTTGTTTACTGGTGTATTTCCTGTTTTATTCTTATTACTGTATGTCCTGTTTTATTTTGTTTACTGCTGTATAAACAGAAACAAGGAAATACTATGAGTGTTTTATTTACAGTGTAAGAAATGAACAAGTACTTTTGCTGAGTAAATACCAACAAATGAGTTGCAGTTTGCCTTTTGTCTTCTCTTGCAAAAGTCTGCGATGGGACTGAGCTGAGCTGTCAGTGACAAAATACCTGTCAATCAAAATGGGATTGAACCTTTTGACTGATCCTCCAATCATCATGCAGAAGCTCAGCGTCCAGGTCATCCGAGGTCCACCCACAGCTCCATTCACCCCCAGAAATGCTGAGCGTCCGGGGGCAGGACAAGATCGTGGCATTTATCCAATGACCGTCACGTTTCAAGGCAATGAAAAAAAAACAGTTTCATGCAGTCCCATTGAAGTGCATGGACGCTCAGCTTCTACGGACAAATGCATCGACCACAGAAGAAAACAGAACTATAGGAATGTTTGAGAAGTGAACAACAGGGACTCAGTCCATTTGTGAAAAGTGCTGATTCTGAATGAACTCACCTTCAAGATGAACGTGTTCTAACGCATTTGTAGTCAATGAAATGTTAACACAACTGAACATATTTGACCATTTAATTTATGACAGTTTAGGGGAAGCTGAGCTTCCCTTGCAATCTGAGAGCCTCTGGGCTCCTCATAGAAGAGATGCAGGTGCTTAATCACAGAAAGATGTCATGATACTCAGGCTGTCACTGGGATTTTACAGAACTGATGAAAAATTGATGACGAAAGTCTATGCAGCTTTAAGTACCCAAAGACAAGTATTCTTACATATGTTACTTTTCCAATGAAAAACATTCTTGACAGAATTATGCTGCCATTTTCTAGAAACAAAGCTTCATAGGGGCTTTGTCTTTGGCCCCGGCGGTTGTTTTTGCATATTCCTTGTGGCAAAGGTCACATAACCTCTGGGGTGGAAACAATAAAAAATAAGCTGACTAATTCCTTGGGCTACTACCAACCATTTATTTCATTTACCTTTCAAACATACTCGAGGTCACCTTACACTAACAACTTAAAAAGGGGGGAAAAAAGAAAAGAATGAAAATCAAATGAGTTGAAAAACAAATTGGAGCCCATCAAACTGTGCAGTTTACATTGAAGAACTAAAGGTTTTTGTTAAAAAAAAAAAGAAACGCATTTCCCTTTTCCCATGTCAGTTCAATGACAAATATGCCTCATAACCGTGACAGGTGAGGACTTAGAGTGAGTGATCTATCGATGGTTCCAGTTTGGACTGGATCCACATAAAACACTGAGTTGTCATATAATAAGTTTTCTTTAAGGGTGTGTATTATTCTTACATGGTCAGACTCTGCGTGGAATCATGGTGTTTGTATATTTTTTCCTTGTGCAGTTTGTCTTCATACTGTAAAGATTGTAAAAGAATGAATACCTCACAGGATTAAACCTAGAGCTTTTTTTGAAAGATGACAATCAGAGCACCAGAGATTAACTGAGCCCTTTGAGCCCAAAACATCCCAAACTGTCTGAGAAAAGGCATGTTAAAGGCTTATCTTGCAGGATGTATTCTGTATCGTACTCCTCCAAAGGATTAGATCTTTAAGTTTTCCAATATCACAGAAAGTTGAAGAGTCACAACAGACACAACAGAAACGTCAAAGCTCAAGTAGCAAGAAAGGAATTTAGAAAAGAAAAAAGCTTGTAAAATAGATAAATACCCCCTTTTTATCACTGTATTTTAAAGCAGTGGTTCCCAACCTTTTTTGGCCCTTGACTCCATTTTGATATCACAAAATTCTGGCGACCCCAGACATTCAAAACATAAACATTTTTTGGCTAAAATTAAAAGTGCTGTACAGAAAATTAATTTCAAGTGGATTGCAGCGACACCTTGGGCCAGAATCGGTGGTGTTTTTAAGGGACAAAGACTCTGTCAACACGTGTCTTCGTCTATGTTATCGCTAAAAGTTGGCAACACTGCCTATTTCAGACCTTACCTGGCTGGCAACAAGAAATTCTGTTTTCTAATTGGTTGAGAAATTCTATTTTCTGATTTGCTAACTTAAGATCGCTGTACGAGTGCACAGTAGTCTGCCACTGACTCGTTCATAGTAACGCAGTGAAGTTAATTATTTATCAGCGTCAGGGCCACCCCTGGCCAAAGTGGGGCCCCTAAGAAGAATGTTAAGCCCCCACCCCATTAAAAAATTACTATCACTGAAAAAGACTAACAAATTAGAAGAAAAAGGAACAACAGACTGACAAGAGAGACAGAAAGACAAAGGAGCTGAAACACCAAAACTACGGGGTTAGAACAAGAGTTAAAGGCAGAGGACAAGAGTTAAAGGCAGAGGACAAGAGTTAAAGGCAGAGGACAAGAGTTAAAGGCAGAGGACAAGAGTTAAAGACAGAGGGCAAGAGTTAAAGACAGAGGGCAAGAGTTAAAGGCAGAGGACAAGAGTTAAAGACAAAGGAGGAGAAGAGCAAAGAAGTGGAAAAAGATGAACCAGGGCAGGGGGGTCCAGTCCTGGTCCTGGAGGACCGCTATCCTACATGTTTTAGATGTTTCCCTCTTCCAGAACACCTGAAGGTCATCATCATTCTCCTGCAGAGTTTGTTGATAGGCTGATCATTTGAATCAGGTGTGTTGGAAAAGGGATCCATCTGAACAGGGTGTCAAACTCATTTTAGTTCAGGGGCCACGTTCAGCCGAATATGATATAAAATGGGCCAGACCAGTAAAATAATATAAATAACAACAGGATAAGAAGTTGTAAATAATGTCAACTCTAAAGTTTTCTCTGTGTTTTTGAGTGAAAAAAGTAGAAATCCATAAAGAAAATGTTTACATCAACGAACTGTACTTGAACATAACATGAACAAAAATGAACAACCTGGAAATTCTGAAGAACAATAAATGCAATGTTAATAATATTACACCTTAGTTTATCATTTATACATGTGCATCACAACTAACAGCTCACATTGGATCTACAAACACACAAAACATTTAGTAACAGACAGAATATTGTTAAAATTCCACATACTTCACTAAAGACATTTAGTTATTTTCATTGTTGAAAAAGGCTAGTCTGTAAATATAAAGACTTTTGTGTAATTATACTTTTTTTGTATTAAAAAAAGGAAAATTTCTGGTTTTGAATATTTATAGGTTATTATGATAGTATTTTACTGTCTGGCCCACTTTAGATTAAGTTGACCTAAAATGTTTTTCACATCCTTGACTGTTAATATCTTCAGTGTAATTTTTGCATTTCCCACGGGCAAGATTGGACCCTTTTGTGGGTCAGTTTTGGCCCCTGGGCCGCATGTTTGACACCTGTGATCTAAACCATGCAGGATAGGGGACAGGTGAGAGACATGGGAATGAGAAGGACATGAATAAACACATAAGAAAGACAGGAAAATGGACAGACTGACAGAAAGAATAAACTCAACCTAAACCAACAGACACAGGATGAGAACCAGCACCCCACAAGGCCCAAGGTCCTCACATGGAATGGGACAATGGAAACAGAAGGGAGATTGGGGAACAGAGAGGGGAAGAACTGACCAAACCGGTACCGGCTCAGACGGCTCCTGGACCTCCGGCAGGGAGGAGACAGAGCCAGTAATGGCAGACCCAGTGCTGGGCCACAAAATTTGTCTTTACTTCAACAACATACCCTCCTTCAAGAGAAGCACAAGCCTCCTCTTCTAGCTCCAGATTCATTCTGTCCTTTAGATCCAATTCTCCTCTTCATCCCACAACCTGTCTGTGCATCTGACCGCTGATTGGTCAGATGCTGCTGTCAATCATTGTGGAAACACGACTTGTCTTTTTGTTTCTCCTGCAGCAGCTTCGGGCTGACTTGATACTCTACGTACGCATGCGCCGTGCCTCCCGGCACCGTGGGCATTTATCCTTTGCAATGCATTTGCAGAGAATGCATCCCTTCACAGCTTGCGCAAAGTGAGGCCCCTTGTGAATTGTGGGGTCCAACGCACTGCTCATGTTCTGCGTGTAGGGAGCAGTGATCCTGATCAACATGAGAAATGGCATGTGTGGTGTGTGAAGTCGCTGAAATACGTGTGTCTCACGCTCATTGTGTGAGACTTGAGCCCTGATTCTACTGTTAGAATGGTCTTGTTCCAGTTGCCAGTTTAGTATCCAGGCCCCGACAATGAACATTCAGCTCCATACAGAACCTTTTCAGTCTCACTTTCCAAAGCCCTTAGTTTGGACTGAAACAATACTCCAAATAAAACAGATTACCAACACCACAGAGCTAGTCGTGCGGCTAACACATAAGTTAGCTAAGTGTTTTACTGAGCTACCAATGGCTCTATAGTAAAATAGAATGTTCCACTGCATATGTATGAAGAATAGAAGCATTCTATACCTGTGGAGAAGGAAGAGGGACAACTCCAGCTTTGTTTTCATTCCTTTAACTCCATTAGTTCTGTCCATTGGTTCAATGACTGAATAAGTAGAAGAGATGGACAAAAAGACAATGAACTGAATGGCAGAGAGGGGAGAGTCAGAGCAATGGCCTTCTCAGCAGCCGAGCAAATGCATGTATGAAAAATACAAAAGGCAATACTGCTGCTGTTAATAAGGCCAGCAAAGGACTTAACGCACAAGTTAAACAGGTGTTTCATGTCACGTATTTAATTTATCATTCTGTGCTATTTTATCTACCTCTGTGTGAAATGTTCTGTACAAATAATCTTATATTTTGTTGGTAATTTGTTAATGAATCAGACAAATAGACCATGTACCAGTACTCTAGAAGTCTAGATTTGGATAATATCAGTCTCTCCTCCTCTAACTTTTATTGATTTACCAGCCAGTCAGAGGTTATGTTATCATGCTTTTTTTTTTTTTTTTTTTTTACTTCCTTATCTGACTTAGAAATTTAATATGCGACTTGTGATAGGAGTTTCTATTTCATTAATGTTGGAGACAGTAGAGGTTGAGTTTCATTGTTTATTTATTTATTACATGATTTGACTGCAGGAAGTCACCTGAGAGAACCGTCTTCTTTTGTTTCTTCTATTTCTATTTCTTGTAAATACTATTCACATGTTGCTCTTTTACATATGTGCTACTGGACTGTATTGAATTTTGATATATTTCTTGTCTATTTTCTACTTTTTCTCTTCCTCACTTTCATTTGAATCTTTTCCTTTACTTCTTACTATCCCTTATGCTGCTGTAATACTGCACAGCTCCTCTGTTGTGGGTTTAATAAAGGATTATCTTCCCTTCTATGAAACACCGTTCTTGACATTTAGCCTGTCTGGAGTTGACCTGTTCACCAGTGTAAGTTACTCTGGTAACTCAGCGGGGATTCGTCTAAGCCATGATGAAATAAGCCAGGCTTATTTTCATCGAAATGAGTGAGGCTTCCGCCTAATCCTGGTTCATGGAATGACCCCTGGGGTCATGCTTAGTTTCTTGCCATTTGTTTGTGCTTTTTCTCTCAGTCATTAACATTTTATCCCCTTGCCCCCCCAACTCTGACCACATTGTTTGGTGTTAATGCCTCAACTCTAAACCAAAAACCATAACCATAGCATCCTCTGGACTAGTATAGTGTAAAAGGATGTATCAGTAGTGGCGTATCCAGAAAAAAAAATGGAAGGGGGGAGGGGCAAGAGAGTGGTGGGGTCCATGATCACAGGCCCAGTGGGGTTTGAAGTGGACAATAATAAAATGAATACAATTGAACCTCACTAATATGAGCTCTTTCAGAACTAAAGCAGCGTTGGCTTTGATAAGGTTGTTCAAATTTCCAGTGACTTTCAAATAATTGAAAATGAGAAACAACAGTCACTCAATCACTGACTGTGTTCTGTGGCGACTCAAATATATTTAATATTCAGGCCATGCAGTTGTATAATTGTAACTCTATCAGAATACATGACATGCCTGTTTGTTTTTCCAACATGCAGACCAAAATGGTGGTGGTGGTGGTGGTGTGGGGGGTAAATTGGTAAATCGAGCATGTTAGTGTTATGAGTTGGGAAAGATAAATGCAGCTGATGAACTGAAAATATGGACATCACAGCATACACTGAGGTTTTCAGACCCTGTTTGACATCCATAGTTCTTTTAAAAGTGCCATCCTGATACGTACCGATACAAAAGTGATGCGGTCCAATCAGCAGGACATAAAACAGGTGGATAGAACGTCCAAACAAAACAGAAGAGCTCAGAAACACAAAATTCAATGTGAACCACCTCCGCTTTAGGTATTTAGGTAACTTTATGTAAAACAAAAACATTTCTGTGCAGGAGAGTAATATCCTAAGACAGAATGAAATACCTTCAGACTACAGTGTCATAAACTAGCTAAATAAGTGTTAAATTTGTTTTGCTTTATTCAAATTATACAAATACATATAGTGACTTTTTGTTGAAATATGGTTATAATTAGTAAAAGACTTCATCTTTACTTAACATGATACTCATACCCCAACATAGGCTCCAGCTCTCCTGAACTGAGACCAAACATGTTTTATACTGATACTTCACACTTCAGATGGCTAAATGATGAGTCAAGATATTGATGTGAGAACATCTCCGGCTGTTGACTGAAGTGATAATCAGCTCACGATGACAACAGGTGTCAGTCGATGCTTCCCTTTGCATCATTAAATGAAGACTCACAGCACTTATTTGCACTTCACTTTCGTTTATCTCCATATTTTTTCAGAGTCGAACAGTCCAGCTGTTAAACATAGGGAGCAACATACGACTGTAGAGAAACATCTCTATCATAGGTCTCTCATTCACTGCAGGCTGATGATTTTTGCTGATTAAAGCAGGGTACACACATAAGGATTTTCTAAATCTGAAGAGATTTTTTTATCCGTTACAGACCCCACACATGAAGACAACAAATCAGGTATTGAACAGTTTTGATCGTCCTGTGTGTGGTGTGCTCCGATCATCTCGACACACCACACCACGCACACAATGTTTCTGTCCCACCAACGATCTAGAATCTGTTCCTCCAAGCCAGAAATCTCGCACGATCTAACAAAAACAAAGAGGAAACATAGGAAACATGACTCAGAGCAGGGTCGTGCATCAGGTTTGGTAACCCACAAAAACATGCAGGGATGGGAAAAAAAAAAAAAAGAATTTTGGCCGGTACGGGCCAACGTAAAATTAAATGAAATGCAGGTGGGTAGCGGGCAAGGAAGTGAAAAAATACAAATTTATGGATGAAAATAATATGCAGGACATTTAATGATGATGATGATGATGATCTAATTTCACTGTGGTTGATCCACAGCCAGTTTGTTTTATTTTGAAGTGAGCTTCACCTCTGTTTACATTTGACCTCAGACATCATTGAGCAAAACATTTTAGAGATTTATGGATGGCAGGTGTTTTAGGCAAAAATAAAGCCCTTAAAAGTGAGTTACTGTGTAGACAATGTGTTTAGACCTGCAACCCGACCTGACGGGACCCAAAATTAATGTCCAGAGTTGACTCGTTGAAGGACTCTGTGTGGCGAAAGCCGACGACTCCCAGGCAGAGATTTTTCATTGAACAAGTTTAATATTTATGATTGTCAGGCCCAACCTGTTTTCCAATTATCGGGACAAATTCACTCTTAACACACCTCAGATAATTTTATGTTTTATCAGATTATCTATAAGATCATCCTGTGGTCTGTTTGCCGTCCTCGGTCAGGAAGGGAACAAACAGGGACAAACCAGCCCACTTATGTGTACATGTGTACCCTGCTTTTTCCTTAATCTGATCACTTCTCATTCTACAAAATCTTTAATTTGCGCCTTTACTCAAATATATGGATTCTACTAATTTAAGCCTAAACTACACTGTCACTATTAATGTCACTTGTTAAGACTCAGACACTTTCTTTTGAAGCCTCACATGAAAAGTGCTGCATTCATTTCTCCTCTCACTTTCACTCAAATACTCGCTTTAATTTTATCTTTGGTTATATGTATATATGCACTATTATATTCACAACATATTTAAATTTAACACTAAATGGCTTCTAGAAGAGCTGCCAATCTTTTTTTTCTCTGTTTGGGCCTCTTGACCACAAATAAATCCTCCTTGTTTCATAGTTTTTTCATCAAAAAAACGAGGATTTGCTAAACAATGGCATCACATCTCATTTTATTCATGTCTGTTATTCCTTATCCACCTGAAACATAAAGTCCAGGTTCGTAAATCAGTGTATGATCTGCAGTAAATCGATGGTCAGCACTGTTACCTTTGGGAATTGGACTGGATTGGTGTTTAAAAGAACAAAAACAAAACACTTCATCAACTCTAACCAACAATTAACCCTCAAAGACCCACAACCATTTTTGTCACAACTTCCAAAGACCTTTTTTTTGTCTTTCCCAAGTGATTTATCACCATTTATTAACCCATAAAGAACCAACCACCCACTGGCGACCAAAATCATTTTCTGATATAAAAAGTTAAATACCTGTTGATCCACTAATCCTATCAATCCATGTAAATAATTGGTGTAAAATACAGTTTTTTCATCTTTTCATGGTCATCAGATATGATCCATTTGGACGTTCAGAGGCTCTACAGTGAACATGGAAACACCGTCATCTTCTACAACATTGATTCACCAGTAAAACCCATGGAGTTAAATAAATGAATGGATTTTTTTAGTATTCATAATATAGTAACTAATTGTATTTATTCTGTGTTTTTTTTTTTTTACTTCTTTTTAAATTGATACAGGGGAGCTACCTTGCAATCTCTTCGTATCGTATGCTACAATGATAATAAAGGCTATTCTATTCTATTCTATTCTATTCTATTCTATTCTATTCTATTCTATTCTATTCTATGTGGCCACATAACTGAAAATGATGAACTGTCCCTTAAAGATTAACAGAAATAAGTGGAAGATCCACCACTTCACTTATTTGAGGCTAAAATGAATCAGTCCAGACTTCTGCGACAATTCCTTTTTTTTCCCCGGAGATCCAGTGTAATTGTTTGGGAGGAAAACTGTTTTTAAACCACATTAGTGAAATTGCAGCCCTTGATGCTTCCACTCTTGCATCATGTTCAAGATGCAATTGTTACTGCTTGATCTTTTACTATTTACCCTAATGTTGATCAACTTATGAGCTCAAGAACATGCAAAGTAGTCGGCTTAAACAGTGTGAGTGTTTGGGTTTTTTCCCCCATCTCTTGCCTTTATTAGAGATAGTGTATGTAAGGAATCTGGGCTGAGATTTGGATTGCAGGGGCCGACTGCACAAAACTAGGATTTCCTCATCTGCGATAACTACCTAGGCTGCTTTTAACAAATCTAAAACAAGGGAGTCCAGGCTTAATCGGTTGCACAAAGACCAAGCCAGGACAAACAGACACGGATTGATCAAACCACGTGTAACTCATCCTGGATAAGTGCGCGCACGAGGCTTCCTAGATAGACCCTGACATAGATCACAGACTCACCATGGCAACTAGAGCGCCGTACTTTTCCCTGTCGGATGCAGAACTCCTCATTTTGGCTTCAAAAGAGGTAAAGGACCAAGTAGAAAAGAAAAGCAACACTGCCACAGTTAAAAAAAAAAAACAGAAACAGCCTGGTAAAGGAGTGCAGACCACTTGAATAAGTAGTGCACAAATGCACACACTGCTCTGCTGAAACCATCACATTTACAACCCAAATCTCCAAAAACGCAGTTGTTCTCTGAGTATGAATCATTTGAAATTGTGAGATGTGAGTGAAACTGTGTAAATGTAACTCCATCAGACTGGATAACTGAAATGGATGAGCTCACAGACTTCTTTGAATTTCCCTTTGGGATACATAAAGCCTATGTTTTCCTGTCTTCATTCATGATTTTCTGATACTGTCAGTTACCCTTAAAGACTCACACATCATTACAAACCAAAACCATCTACTGATCTAAACTATTTAATTCCCGTTGATCCACTAATCCTATCAATGCATGTAAATAATTGGTGTAAAATGTAGTTCATCTTTTCACGGTCATCCGATATGACCCATTTGGATGTTCAGAGGCTCCGTAATGAACATGGAAACACTGTCATCTTCTACAGCATTGATTCACCAGTAAAACCCATGGAGTTGGATCAGTCAGTACGTTTACATGCACATCTAAATCAAGCTATTGGCAATAACCGAGCGAAGGACTTAACTGGAGTTTCTGAGAAATCCAAGTATACATGCACAGCGAGAAAATCGAATTATTGACGTTCGACTCCGAGACACTAGGTGGCGCTACACGCCCTTTAG
>JAPTYQ010044657.1:0-10672 GCA_029814465.1 Ostorhinchus cyanosoma
GTGTGTGTGTGTGTGTGTGTGTGTGTGTGTGTGTGTGTGTGTGTGTGTGTGTGTGTGTGTGTGTGTGTGTATATAGGGAGTGGTGTAGGATTAATGTAAATATTAAAATTGTAATGCAATGTAGACGAGACCCCTGGAAGAATAGCAACTGAAATATCAGTTGCTAATGGGGATCTTAATAGAAAGAAAGAAAGAAAGAAAGAAAGAAAGAAAGAAAGAAAGAAAGAAAGAAAGAAAGAAAGAAATTTTCCCTGAGAAAATTAATTTCCTTTGAAAGATGGGGTTGGAGCCTGCTCCTCTGTCCTGGGCGCCCAAAGGCCCAGGTCGGGGGACAACTGCCCCCCCAGCCACCCCTGAAGCCCCGCCCTTCATTACAGCACACAATTACCACAACATGAAGACAGCCAAGTTAACACAAATATAAATTTCTCTTTTATTAATGATATGAGATCATTTAAAAATCTTTTTAGGTATTTTCCTCGAGTTTCTTGGCTACTGAATTACTGAAAGTCTTGCACTCAAAAATCTTTTGTGTAAAGTGTTATACATATTCTGAATGGTACTTGGCATGACACAATTACGTACACGCGTGTCAGTATTTTTCAGGCATGTGATTTCTGACTGTGAACAGATTGTACTGACATGGGAAATGTGCATCATCCCATACCATAAACACAAAATCAAAATCAAAAATTGTTATACATACAGTATCTAACACAAAATAAATGTGCAAAGATAAAACCATACAAAGGCCATTGTAAAATGTTCTTTGGTAGCTGGATAAAGCTTGGACCAATTGTACTGCAATTACTTGAACATCATACACTCAACTTTCCTAGACCAAAGTTATTCTAGAATTTAGAGAATTTTGCTGTGTGCAGCATGACAATAGTGTAAGTAAGAACAACAAATGTCAATATGAACTCTCTAAAACAGCATATTCTCCGTGACACTTTTTTGGCATAAACAGCCAGAGCTTTTACTGAACAAATAAGCTCAGTTTTTTGACACTTGATTAACAAAGGAAGAAGTTTGCCTCTGGATTTCATATCGTCTATAATGATCCTTTTCTCAGGGGTAATATGAGCAGTACAGTTCTTTGTAAAGGACTGCAGGGTGTCATTAAACTTTAGGCTGTTGAATGTGTCAGGGTCCACAATCTTGAGCTCTGCAATAACAGCAGTCATCTTTAAGGTTCCTCTATCTACACCATTGATCCTGAAGGCTTCGGTTATTGTGCGAATGTGGCTGAAGGTCTTCAGAACTTTTTGATATCTGCGGATAGCCTTATCTGGCCCTTTGACTAATACTGAGAGACACAAAAAAAACCAAAGAAAAAAACATGAGAAATACGTTCTTGCAGCTGATGTTGTTAGAAGAAAGTATTTAAATCTGTACATTTATTGTAAAATATTGAATTTTGATTTCTTCCAAGCCCTAGTATAATAATCTGCTGTACTGTACTTCTGTATTTCTTTTTTTTTTTTCAGAGGACATTTTTGAAGACATACCATCTTCCATCAATTTTGTATCCTGAAGGCAGGCAAACATTTACTGGGTAGGGGGTTCAAGTCAAGCCACTATTAGGTCTCATATGAGCTCTCCCAGACACAGTTGCACCTGGAGGCGACCGATGGGATGAGACTTGTGTCTTGGGTTGACATCACTATCTGAGGACTCATTGATATTTGGAGAAGATGGGGGAAGGTCGTCCTCTTCCAGATCATCATCATTTTCATCTCCTTGTACAGTCAAGACTTTTGGTTGGACTTTGATTAAGTAGCAGACAGATGACACAACAATTAACTTCAGTTGAGACACATTTTATTAGGGTTTCGTTCAATTTGAAAAATACTATTGTTAAAAAAATACTCACTTGATACCTCTAACCCCCCAAAAGCTCAAATGAATAATTGTTTTAAATATTGGATATTCTTTCCACAGCACACACCAGTGTTGCCTCTTGTTTGTAGGCCTAACCCAAACAGTTCTCATTACTCAACTGCAGATATAAAGTATGTAGGCCTGCAATCTTCACAAAATAACCCAGCAACTTGTCATGTGAGGCAAAGAAATCATTGCTGAGAAATGAAATCCTATTATTTCAAATGTAAACATTCATAATACATCAAAATATTGTTAAAGAGTGAGAAATTATTACCTATGCCAAGACTATGTGTCGAGCCTCAACTGTCTACAAGACGCATAAACAAATAATGCACATTTAAATATTTAGATTAAGTTGAAAAAGCTCATCTTTTAGTATAAAAAGTTCAAATAGGCTGTATGGATCATCATCTGGAGTATTTGGATCATTTCCAGTCATTTCTGTTATGTCTGTCATTGCCTCCTCTTTTTGGACCTCTTGTCTTCTTCTGCGCCTTGGGCTATCTTTGTCTGTCGTGTCGCTAAAATTTGGCAACACTGCCCATTCCTGACCTTACCCAGCCGGCAACAAGAAATTTAGTTTTCTGATTGGATTTCCTGACAGACCGCTCCAAGAGGGTGAAGGTAGGCCCCAACCTTTCTTCGGCCATCATTCTCAGCACTGGCTACCCCCAGGGCTGCGAGTCTACTGCTGTTCACCCTTTATACTCAAGACTGTGCTCCCCTTCACCACAGTAACAGCATAATGAAATTTGTGGATGACACTACCCTTTATCCTGTCTCATCTCCCCTAGAGATGAGGGAAGAGGTGGAGCAACTGTCTGTGTGGTGCCACCAGAACAATCTCATCATCAACACAACCAAAACAAAGGAGATCATGGTGGACTACCGAAGGAAAAAGACTGACATTCAGCCACTGTTCATCTGTGGGGACTTGGTGGAGAGGGTCTCTGATGTTTGCTTCCTGGGGGTGCACATCAAGGACAACCTGAATTGGAGCACTAGCACAGCAGTCACTTTGGAGAAGGCTCAGCCGAGACTGCACTTCTTGAGGGTCCTCAGAAGTAACAACCTGCCGCAGAGACTGCTGGTGACCTACCGCTGCGCCATTGAGAGCATCTTGTCATACTGCATATGTGTTTGGTTTGCCAGCTACAGAACAGCAGACAAGAAGGCTCTCAAGAGGGGCATCACCACAGCCCAGAAAATCATCGATTGTCCACTGCCGCTCCTCAGTGAACTGCACAGCTCCCACTGCCTCAGGAAGGCATGGACAATAATCAGAGATCCCTCTCACCTGTTTGAACTGCTGCCATCAGGCAGATGTTACAGAGCATTAAAAACAAGAACAAACAGACTCAGGAATAGTTTCTATGTGAATGCCATTTGTGCACTCAATTCAGTACACAAATAATTTCAAGGGCTTTTTTTTCTTGGTCTTATTGGATATTTTTATGAGTGTTCTTATATTTGTTGGTCTTGGATGGTGTTTGTTGTTTTATATTATTTATTTTTTAAAATGCACCGTAAGGATTGCGCTTTCAATTGCGTTGTTCTGCACTAGACAATGACAATAAATATTCTATTCTGATTGGTTGAGAAATTCTATTTTCTGATTTGCTAACTCAAGACAGTTCTATGAGCGCACAGTAGTCTGTCAGTGACTCCTTCATAATAACGCAGCAAAGTTAATAATTTATCAGCATCAGGGCCCCCCCTGGCCAAGCTCGGGCCCTAAAAAATTACTATCACCGATGAAGACTAACAAATTAGAAGAAAGTGGCAACGACAGACTGACTGGAGAGACAGAAAGACCAAGAAGCTGAAACATCAAGACTACAAGGCTAGGGTAAGAGTTAAAGACAGAGGACAAAAGGATGAGAGGACGAAAGAAGTGAAAAAAAGATGAACTAGGGAAGGGGTGTCCAATCGTAGTCCTCAGGGGCCACTATCCTGTATGTTTTAGATGTTTCCCTCTTCCAGCATACCTGAAGGTCATTATCAGGCTTCTGCAGAGTTTGGTGATAGGCTGATCATTTGAATCAGGTGTGTTGGAAAAGGGATCCATCTAAACAGGGGTGTCAAACTCATTTTAGTTAAGGGGCCACATTCAGCCTAATATGCTATAAAGTGGGCCAGACCAGTAAAATAATATAAATAACAACAGGATAAGAACTTGTAAATAATGTCAACGTTTTCTCTGTTTTTGAATGAAAAAAGTAAAAATCTGTAAAGAAAATGTTTACATCTATGAACCGTACTTGAACATAAATGAACAACCTGGATATTCTGAAGAAAAATAAATGCAATGTTAATAATATTACGCCTTAGTTTATCATTTATACATGTGCATCACAACTAACAGCTCACTGTGGATATTACAAATACACAAAACATTTAGTAACAGACTAGAATATTGTTAAAATTCCATATACTTCTTTTAAGATATTCAGTTTTTCACATTTTTTTGTAAAAGGCTAGTCTATAAATGCAAATATTTTTTGTGTAATTGTACTTTTTTTGCATTAAAAAAGAAGGAAAATTTGGGGAAGGGAATCGCTGACCAAACCAGTAGTGGGTCCGACAGCTCCTGAATCTCCGACATGGAGAAGACAGAGCCACCGCCAGCAGAGCCAGCCGCTATGTTTATCTTTTTTACTTCAGTAACATACCCACCTTCAAGTGAAGCACGAGCTTCCTCTTGTTTAGATTTTTTTCTTTTCTTGCTCCAGATTCATTCTGTCCTTTAGAACCATTTCTCCTCATCCAACAACTTGGCGCATTTGACCACAGAGTGGTCAGATGCTATGTGCTATTAACCCTTTCAGTGCCTTATCCTTTGGTAACTGCTGTGCCAGGGGTTTTACGTGATTTTCAGCAGTTTCAACGAGATCCTTTATTATGTCAAAACTGCTGGAAATACACCCAATAAACCATACATTTTTGGAAAGGTTATATATCAGACTTCAATATTGCGGTGAGCAAGAACTTTTATGACGTCACAGAATCCAACATGGCGGCCAAAATTGGGGGGAAAGACAAAAAAAATCACGTAGAACACTGTATTTCTCTCCAAATAGATTTATTTCTAACAAACTGTTATTTCAACTGGTTTACTTAGTCCACCAGCCTATTCCCAGTATCAAAGTATAGTGTGATAGAGCCTGAAACATTTGCCCAGGTGCAGTCCAGGCTTACTTGGGCAATCGGGGCAGTGGTAATGGACATCGCGGCGTTCCTCAAGTTTTTTGTAGCACACACGACAACGTTTCTGAGGTCTCGCCTACTTGGCTGTTGCGAGGATCTCTTCGATGAAGGGCTGTCCAGTTAGCCGAAGTACTTTCTCGCCAGCGTCATCTGGAAGGCCCACATTCTTGAAGTGCCCTTCGGTGAACAGAAGGCCATCAACAACCTGGAAAGAGAAAAGAAGACATAAGCGCATTGATCTCAAAATGAATGCGGATGGAAGTTTGAAATATATTTACATCATATACAAAATCCAGGAAGGGAACATCCTTGACCTTCTGGCAGTAGAGAATGTGTGCATTTATCACGGCCAACTGGATGAGGTACACAGCCAGCTTCTTGTACCACTTGAGAGCAAGTCGTGCCATGTTGTACGGATGTATCAACTGGAAAGAGAAGGAATAGGAAAACGGTGAAATGAGTTTTGAAATGAACCATTTCCATCACCCTCAGTCACAAAAAGAGACAAGCCTACCTGCCTTGTCTTGTCCACACCTCACATGTACTGGTTGTAGGTGTTGATAGTGACTGGTTTGTCTCTCATCTCATTGTGTCTCCCTCTCTTTCGGACTTGCATCACATTCTCAGCATGAAAGTTGGAAAGGAAGTGGACATCCTTGTACTTGATGGCAAGAACTGGCCCATTTCTCAGCGCCGATGTCTCATGAAGTTGCAGTTGTTTTGCGGTCAGCTTCTTTGGATATCCTGTGATGTTCTTCCTAGCTGTACCACAGGCATTGGTGGCATTGTCATGCAAGTATTTCATGAGGTGGGGTGTCGTGTAGAAGTTGTCAGTGTATAGTTCGTAACCGTGTCCCAAAAGTGGATCCATCATGTCGAGAACAAGATTTTCCGTCTTGGACCATTCTCTGTTTTCCACCAGTGTAGGCTCTGAACCTGTACGCGTAGCAATTGTCTTCACAGAGCTGGAACACCTTCATCCCAAAGCGTGTCCGCTTGAAGTGTGTGAATTGCTTGAATGACAACTGGTCCTTCCACAGGACCATTGCCTGGCATCCAGTGGCATGTGCTGGTCAGGTATATAGACAGTTTGGAACTTCTCGGACATGTGTTCTATCAATGGACGCAGTTTGTGAAGACGATCATAATCTGGATGATCCCTTGGGACAGCAGTGTTGATGTCGTTGAAGTGTAGAAACTTGAGGATGTGCTATCCTCAGCATTACTTCGGAGAACAGTGGGGTGTAGTATAAAGGGTCTGTGGACCAGTATAGTGCGATTGTCGGTTTGTGGATCACACCCATCAGTATGGTCAGCGCAAAGAATGATTTCATCTCTGCGAGGTTGATTGGGTTCCAATCATGGACACAGTCAGGAGCGCAGCTAACCAGTGTCAAGAGGGTATGCAGAAACATGGGTTATTAAATCAATAATATTAATAAGTAATAAACAGCTACACATCTACATTATCACCATAGCAAGTGTAAGCATCTGCATTACCACTATAACAAATTCAATGGAAATAATTAATGTGCAAAATATGTAACGAACAGTTACACACCAACATTATCACTATAATAAGTGCAAACTTCTGCATTACCACTATAAGAAATTCAACAGAATAAATTAAGGTGGAAAAGTAATGAACAGTTACACACCAACATTATCACTATAACAAGTGCGAAAACCTGCATTACCATTATAACAAATTCAACATCATGGATTAAAGTGCAAAAGTACAAAGACACAATAAACCTTATTGGCACTTTTGGAATACAGTAACCAATCCCGCTGTACTTTTTCTCCATTAGACATTACTCGAAAACAGTATGCTTTAGAAAAACACCTTCTACCCTTGTCTGATCTTGGATATGGCCCATCAGGACATTTCTGTGTACCATTTTCAACCATTTGCTACCTAAATGAGTCCCAATCTGATGTGGTGGTAGCCAGTCTGAGGGATCTTCTGTGAAGGGCCTTGTCTCAGCCCTCTCTGCCTCACCTCTCTGATCCTCACTCTCCTCCACCACCTCATCTTCACCTCTCTGATCCTCCTTTTCCTCAGTTGTGGTTGGATCTTTGTCTAAACTATTTTCCCCAAAAAGAGACACAGTGAAGGTGAAGTAAACATTCGAAATGCTCGCTACTCATTCCAACTAGGACCTACATTCGCTGGGGATCTTTCCGACAGGGCTCCGTGATCCTCCACTTTGTTGGAACCCCTCCGCCTCATCAGCAGGTATCTCAGGGTCACCGGTGTTTCGCCCCTTAACCTGAACACCTCTCCTGAGTGGGGCAGCAAAGGCTGACTAGCCTTCACCAGCAGAAGGGTTCCAACTGTGGGCTCTCCTTATCCACAGCCACCTTGAACTGGACTCAGCTGTTGCGGCGATGTCCCTGGTGGCCCCCTTCAGCTGATTAGGACCCAACCCAATCCTCTGCAGGAAGTGCGCCACCGATTTTGCCAGAAAACCGAAGAAAGCCGACTTCAATGGGGTAGCAGGTTGCATGCCACCCCTGTAACACAGCTTCGTCGATCAGATCTTGGTATTTGGCTTTCTTCAGTTGGTGGGATGTGGCCAGCTTCTCCTCCCAGGGTACCGTGAGTTCGAAAACGACGATGGTTCTTGTGCTCCTCGATATCAAGACCATATCGAAGGGAAGTCGCTGCCACATCCTGTGGGAAAACTAGCTTCCTCTTTAGGTCGACAGATAACTCCCAATCTGAGGCATCTTGCAGGATGCTGGGCCGGGTCTTGGTTGTTGTTGCGGTCTTCTGTTTCTTGCATCCTTCTCCAATGAATGTTATGGCTCTCGATGGTTGGGCTCACTTGTTGTTGTTGGCCTTGACTCGTTGTTGTTCCACCCTTTTTGTGATCTCGGTCAAGACCCTATCATGCCTCCATCTGTACTGCCCCTCTGCCAACGCCTTTGGACAGCCAGTCAGGATGTGGTTCAGTGTACATGCAGGTGCGCCACACTGCTTGCACGAAGGGTCTTCCTCGAGACCCCAGATCTTCAAGTTTTTTGGAGTTGGCAGCAGGTCAGTCACAGAGCGCAAGAGAAAGCTTAACTTTCCTTGGTCTGTCTGTCACAAATCCTTCCAAGACAGTGGGCGTGCCTGATCCCATTGAGTCCATCTGCCCTGGGAGGCCAGTCCAATAGCTCTCCCCAGGCACTCTTCCTCTTCTGCTTCACGGACTCTCTGCACTACCAGGCTTCTTCTGCCTCTAGTGTCAGCCCTGCTCCACCTCTTTTCGCTGTAGTGTCCCAGGCCGAGTTGTCCTTTGTACACCACGCCCATGATTTCCTGGTGCCTCCAGTAGGACTCTGCCTTCCTTACAGTTTGATGAGGCCTCCATTTCCTCCCACATTTGATGGCTCGCTTTGAATTTCTGACTTTCCTGTCCCTGGACGAAAGAAGTGTACTAACTGCCCTTGCCTTAGTGGCTTTAAACTCTTCTACCACTGATGAGACAGGCAGGGGAAGCTTAGACGTCTCACTATACAAATTTATCGCGCTGAATGATGGGGGGACTCCCAGCCATTTCCGCAGAAATTTTCTGCACATTCTTTCCATTCCTTCCACTTGGGACATGGGAAAATCATACAGTAGGAAGGGCCACTGCAACCATGGGATAATGCCGTACTGGAAGCACCAAACCTTAAATCTTCCAAGTAGTGGGCTGCGATCGACTGCCTTGAGCCAGGTGTTTAACTGGGCTTTGGTGCTTGCGAGATTGTTGTCGTCTGTGAGGGAGCTGTCGTAATGCTTTCCGAGGCATCAGAAGCTTTGGTCTTGGATTGTGGGGATCTCTGCACCTTGAATGGTGAAGATGTTCCTCCCTAATTTCCCCTTCAAGATACTGACTCAACTTCTCCGGTTTAAACTGCAGGCGAGACCATGTCGCCATCCTTTCCAGGGCACTCAGGATCCACTGTGTGCCCTGGATGGAGGAGTCATTACAGTGACATCGTCCATGAAAGCTCGACAGGCAGGGTGTCTCGGGCCGTCTTCTGCTTTCGGGCCTCTGCACTGCGTTTCTCCTGCCATTAGCAGCAGGTTCATTGCTGCTATGAACAGGGTCACAGAAATCGTACATCCTGCCATGATGCCTTCTCAAGCCTTTGCCATTTGGTGATGTTTCCCACAGTGAACCTCATTTGCAGCCTACTCATATGCTCCATCACCTGCCTGGTTACACCTGAGGGAACTCGGTAGTGATCCAATGCCTTCTGAATCAGCAGGTGAGGGACGCTTGGGTAGGCCTTAGCAAGATCCAAACAGACAACAGAGAGTGTGCTCCTCCTCTTGGCTTCTCTGATGAGCTGGCTAATTGCTGTTTTATGTTTCAGGCAACCGGAAAACCCTGGTACTCCTCCTTTTTGAACACTGGGGTCGATGAATTTGTTGGCAACCAGGTATGTTGTTAGCCTTCTGGCAATGATGGACCAAACGATCTTCCCCTCGACATCCAGGAGGATGGTCTCTATCTCTTCCTTTGTACAGGATAAGGTCCCTCCCTTGGGTTTTCCTTGTAGGTCAGCCGTGAATTGGAAAGGGTTATTGAAAAAGACTTTCCTCCTGTGGCGCTTTTCGTTCTGCTTCGCCCGAGCGGTCTCCGCTTTCCAAAGTTGTATCAGCCTTTTCCGTGTCTCTGAGCTGATTTCATCCAGAGCTGCTCTTTCCTCATCACTTGCTTCCTGCCACCTCTTCTTGAGCCTCCTGAGTTCTCCACGCAGCTCTTTGATCTGCCGTTGTCTTCTGCTTGGCCTTGCTGGTGGCCTGGGGTCTTGCCTTCTTTGGCGCCAAAGGTGTCGTAGCAGGCCTGATACACAAGCCCGAACATAGTTTTGATCTTGATGGCTGCATCTTCCTTCAGGGTGTCTTCCAGGATGGTATTAAGGTCATCGTCAAGTTGAGCCCATCTGTGGTCTGTCACTGGTGGTAAGTTCAGGCGTTGCTTTCTTTCGAAGTCACTCGGACTCTCCAATTTGCAGACTCCTTCTGTGCATCGAGTAGGTTCAGCAGGGAGGTCTGGGGCACTGTGGTTTGCCTCCTGGCCTTGGTCCTCCTCTACTGACTGACGAACATCCGTCACAAACGCAGAGAGGTTACTCTGGGTAAGCTGGGGTGTTCTGCGTTTGCTGGCACTGCTCTTTGCACTTGGACTTTCCTTGATGGATTTTGACGCCGTGCTCATTTTTGAACAGCCGCCCGGAGATGCTGCATCTCCTTTTTCCTTCAGCCTTCTGTCTTTCCGTATCCGCTTTCGTGGTCCTTTCTCCATTGTCCGGGTCTGTAACCATTGATCCATCCAATGGCAGATTATCCCCTCCTCGGTCCGCCTGGGGGTATTCTCTTTGTTCAGAACTCGTAGCATTTTGTGCAGTACTTCAGGGTGCTAACCTTGGCACTATCGCGTGCCGTCTTTCCAAGCTGTCGTCCGTTCTTTCACGGATGTCCATGGGTCTTACTGGACAATTGCGTTTGGTTTTTTTTTTTGTTTTTTTTTAGTTCTAACTATTAATAACTTGTTAACTTCTCTAATATTAAGAATATTAATAACAGCTGAAT
>JAPTYQ010044697.1:15535-29051 GCA_029814465.1 Ostorhinchus cyanosoma
TTTTTAATATGGCTGAAAGAGGAAAGAATTTAATTTGTGCTGCACACACACACACACACACACACACACACACACACTCGCCACATATATCCATACTTACACACATTCAGGATCGCGCACATTTAAGGCTCCTCTGTGAATACATGTACAACTACACTGCCTCTTTTATTCCACACAGTTTTAATGTGTTTTCACCTCATTTCGTCCCTCTTCATGTGCTTTTTTTCCCCACTCGCATTAACCTAAGGCCCTGTGTGGCAGTGTGTGTATCAGCTATGTGCAGTAGATTAATGTGAAGCCAGAGAAGGTTCAGGCGAGTAGCTGAATCGATGTTTATTGCAGGTTTCTTTAAGTGCTTAATGATTTAGTCATTAACATATTGATGAACTTTGTTGTGTGTGTTTTTTTTGTCTCTCCTCAACTTGCCACAGGGAGAAAGAGCACGATCTGGAGCGGCGCTTTGAACTGCTCAACAGAGAGCTGAGAGCAATGCTGGCCATCGAGGGTAAGCCCGACTCAGAGGTTAATACGGTGTCTGCATTTAGGAGGCGCAGGTTCAGGTCCCTCTGTTTTGTTCTAATTTCTAGACCGTGTTTTTACATTTACAAGCAGCTCCACTTAAATTAGTTTTTGTACAATACTAGAATGTTCTACTGCATTAATGTCCTGGATTCTACATGTGAAACTAACAGTGAATTATCTGAACGAGTCCAACTCTCAAACTGAACAAGTTAAAGGTACAATACGTAACATTCATATGAGAATCAACAACACTGAGGTACACTGAGGAAATCGGTCACCTTTTTAGTTTTTGTCTATATTCAATTCTCACTCGTAGAAGTCAGTGTATAGGCTGTTATCATGGATGTCAGTAAACAGGACGGTTGAGGACAGTACATTATGAGCTATACTTTATGCTCATGAAGTTCTTGTGTTTTTGTTATTTATTCTCTCTCTTTGTCAGCCATTAATCAAACTAACTTTAAGCACAAGTTCATTGAAAATATCTTCAGTTAAACACAATGTTTATGAATGTCATCTTATTTTTCAGTTGGACCATGTTGGTGTTCAAGGCTAATATAGACATCAGGTTAATATATTGGTGCATTTCTAATTCACATTGGTACAAAAATAAATACATTTCTTCCAATATGTAACAAGTTTTACACAGAAAGTTGAGGTTGGCTGATGCTAAATACACTGTCCAAAGGGGCTGCTATGTATTTATTGAGTATAATGTTTGCATTATAGTTAATAAACAGGACACCGGCCACATTATAGAAATGTATTTGCGAGTTAATTTGAGTCCACAGAGGAATGCAAAGTGCATTTCAGACGAGTAAACCGTCTTTGTGTGGCTGCTTTCCATGGGTCTGACTTGCATATTGTCCAGCTTTTGCCTACATTTAGAGCCTAAAGCAGGATGATTCAAATTCTACGTCGGCTTCTTGATGAGGATTAAGATGCGAGCTTGCTGGGGATTTCACTCGCTGATACATGATCAATGCTATCTGTTTCCTAGCTAGTCCTGGCTAGCCGATGCCTGATTTGAAAGTTAGCCACAGCGGCACAGAGAAAAGGCTGTGTGAGGTAAAAAAAAAAAAAAAAGCAGTTATATTATTGAAAGCCTGTTAACTATACCGCAGCCAGAAAAGCAGCCATTGTGTCGTATCAAAGTTGTCAGGGGGCCAGGGAAGTTTAATCCCTTTCGACTGCGTCCTCTTTGGCAAAATGAACCTTTTGCCAATCAATGCTAATTGATTTTGCCATTCGACATTGACCACCACCACCACCACCCTCCCCTCTCCCCCTTTCCTTACAGCCTTTGGACACCCATTGTAATTTCAACGGGCACCTGATAAGCTACCTGGTCCATAATAAATCAATTGTAATTAGCAAAGAAAGGAGGAGGGGCGGGCAGGGGGGGGTCGTGGGGAAGCACACATGCGTAGCCAAGCAGGAGCTGCAGACGGTTCAACGCCGCCTGCGCCCAGGTTGAATTTCTCTGTCTTCGGCCGGCCATTTTATTTATTTATCTTTATTGAGCTGCTGCACAGCCACGGCTCGAGTCAAATGGGAGGATTTAGCTTTTTCTGGTTCATATGTTAGAGTGAGGGTGTCAGTGTGTGTCCTTCTGTTTGTCTCGTTTATCATGCATTTCTTTCTACATCTGTGTGTGTGTGTGTGTGTGTGTGTGTGTGTGTGTATATGTGGCAGTGAACATGTAGTGATAGTGTGTGAGCTGAGGTGGAGAGGTGGTGTGTATCGTGTCACCTCTCTCCTCTCTGCCTTCATGTGGACTTGTTGGATTTGCAGCCGACTAACTTATCAGCTGGCCTTATTTTCTTCCCTAAGGGAGGCACTTAACATTCACAGGCTCTACCTTTCTGTAGCAGCCATAGATAGTTCTGAGCTGCTGGGAAAAGTGTGTGTGAGTGTGGATCTGCTGGTCTCTGTTTGCCTGCACCTGTGTGTGTTTGCATGTTCGGTATGTGCTCAAGAGTCCACCTGTGTGTCTCATCTTTTCCCGTATGTGTGTGTGTGTGTGTTTGTTGTCCATCTCCCCAGCTCTTATTTGGTGCTTGGGCAGGTCCATTGAGCGATGGTCGGGCGTGCAAGTAATTGCTGATTTGGTTGGCCAGTCGATGACACACACACACAGAGAGAGAGAGAGAGAGAGAGAGAGGTGCACTGAGTGTCAGAACAGAGAGAGAAACACACATCACTGAGATATACCTGCACAACACACACACACACACAACCTGCTGAGAAAAATATATACCCACACTGACACACACATCTCACTCTGCCTCTATTTCTTCCTGTCAGTTTGCCAACACAGTCTGAACCACAGTGTTCATCATGTGCAAACACACACTGTCCCAGAGTGGACTGTGGCTAAATGCTAACTCTGCTAAACGTTTGTTTTTGTTTTGCTGTAAAGTCACTATTAACACATGCTGATGAAACTGCATTCACTACAACCAGGGGCCTCAGCAGCCCTCATGTCTGATAGTTGTAAAAAATAACTCCTCTTTTTCTGTGGTAGCTACATTAGATTTGTAGACAGACCAACAATATACTGTAACTTGCATGTTGTTTAATTTTAACTAGAATTATGACTTATGACATTGTGTTCCATTGCAGGAACAGGGTATCAGTTTATTTCTGGAGACTTTATGCAGAAAAGGGACATTTGTAGGGGTTTCCTTCCTGGAACTAGTGTCTCCTGTATTTTCCTTAGGGTTTGTCTGTCTGTGCAGAACACTTCTGTTTGGTCACTGCTCGTAGCTTTCTTTTTCTTCAGTCATTTTTAAAAGGATATTTCTACAGTTTCTCAGTGTGTTTAGACTCATTACCATGAACAGAAGAAAGTAGGATAGACAGACTACCTGAACCAGTACTGAATTTTTTTATAATTATCTATTTTTTGTCCAGTCTTAAATAAAATAAATGAACTGGTCTTCAGCAGGACTGAGTCTTAACCTCTTAACACTTTCCCTGGACACTTGTTACAATCCCTATCATTACTATTCCTACTTGAAAGCTTGTGATAAAGTGCTGTTGCTTTTTCACACATGGGTGTTTACACCAGAGTGGAAAAGGAAGGAACCTGTCGAACATCACAGTGTCTGGACACTGAGTGTTAACGTGGCCTTTGTTGCATAACGCAATCTGGGGTCATGTGCAGACCAGATCAGGGCAGACAAAGTGCTGTGACTCACGGTGTTTTATGTTACAATCGTATTTCTGAAGTAAAACGAGTGCAGCAGGATACTAAATAGCATTAGAGAGGGAATGAGAAGAGGAGGACAGAAAGAGGATACGAGTCCACAAGTGCCCGTCCTGAAACTTTACATGATACTGGCCTTGGGGTTAAGAACACTGACTGTTGAGCTGGATCATCCCTGGTCCAAGCCTGACATGGATGTTAGTAAATAACTTTAGTCCATTTCTCCATTTTTTTCTCCACTGACGTAACAGATTTGCGTTGAAACAGTTGGACAGGTTGAGGAGTCGACGCTGTTTCTGAGCATGCCCAGTGCTTTCCACCTCCTTGTACCTTTTTGGTGTGATGCCAGGCGGTAAAATGCCATCTGTATGCCACGCTCTCGTCTCCCTGCCACAAAATTGATCCACTATGCCCTCTTTATCTGCTTACCGATTCACACCTATGTATGCACACACACAAAACTGTGTCTTGGCTCGTTTCGAGGGCTTGCGAGTGTGTGTTTGTGTGTGTGCATGTTTTAAAGTGGACGCCCTCTCGCCATCTAAAAGGGATTTATGCATAGCCGGGTCCCTGAGTTTTTCCTGTTACGGTTTGATATGATAAGCTTTTTTATATGTTTAAAATCAATATGTAATCCTATGCAGGAGCTTATCCCTCTCCACACCCCTCCTACCCCTCACACTGCCACCTCCAGCACACACACAAACACACACACTTCGCATTTGTAAATCTATTTGGGCTTTGTAACACATCGGGGCGGCGTGCTACAGACCCTGATTGATTAGGTTCACCGTGGAATCCCATCACATCCGCGACTTTTGATGATGTGGCCAACTCTTTCAGGGGCGCTAGTTGACTGGAACAGACGATAACAAGTATTTTTCGTCCCACGAGCTGTCGGACTTGAGTCGCTAATTTAAAAAAAAAATGTTTGTTTATTTTTGCTGAAGTTGTTTGTACTGCTTTATGGCTGATATTCATTTAGGTTGCACAAAAAGTAAAGATAAACAGCATGTTTCTGTGATTTTACACAAAATCTAATCACTTCCTCAACAGCAGTTGTAAGTATTTTGTAGTGAAAGTAACTGAGGTGAATTAAATGCTTCTTAATGTGATGTGTGGTGGAAAAGATGTTGTAATTGTGTATTTTGTTAAGATTTATGCTTTCAGGATTCTTAACTGGTTTCCTCACTGCTGTTGTTGTAGAAAAAGGTTTTCCTCTTTTTTTGCAGATGTCAAAATAACACATTTTAGTTTATCAAACTCACAGAAACTCCGGAATTTCTTTAAAAGTTCTTCTGAATTTAAAAAAAAAAAAAAAGTGTAAATGGCTTGTCAGAGGAAGTACGCACATCTTTCACTTCGGAAAAAGTTGCAACTACAGTCTAAACTTAATTGTGCATCACAATAGACTGTAAATGTAAAACTGCAGCTGTATGTACTGTTGGGTGAATAATAACTAATACATCATCATTTACTCATTTATTGTAATAATATGAATTTGTCATCAAGCGTAGTGTGTCAAAAGTTCAACATTTGCTTCTGAGATGTACTGTAGTGGAAGTGTAAAGTAGAAGAAATGGAAATGTTCAAGTTCAGGTGCATCAAACTTATCCACAATAAGCATTTTGGCCTTTAATGATGAATGAAATCACTAAACTTTTGGGTTTCATTTGTCACCTCCAGATTTAGTTTTTTCACTTGTCAGGCATTTTCCCCTTTCTTTGACTTTCCTCCCCTCTGGTGACACTTTTTGTCTCTTGACTCCAGTTGGACTTTGTCCAAAACCAGCTTTTGGGGCCTTTTTCCACAAGAAGAAGAGAAAGCAGAGCAGAGCAGCAAGGATGAGAGAAAAAAAAACAAAGAACTGATGCTGAATAAATTCACAGATTAGATAAATGCTGATAGTCGTACATGTGTCTCCTTCGGGACTATGGAGAACATTAATGTGTGGATCAGAACCGGTTGTATTCCATGTGTTGGTTGAATATGAGACAGATAATAACGCTGATTGGAGAACTTGCTCGTCGCTTTGAGAAAACAACGCTTTGCAGCACTCTTTGCTCTCTTGAATAAATTTGGCCGCAGAGAGGCCGGGTGGGGAGGGGTTCATGGGGATTTGAACCAACGCATTCTTGTGTGCCTTGTGCGGACTCACATGGTTACCATCTGCGTGCACGGCGAGGGTTATCTGAATACGCGCCCACCATGTGAGCTTTAACGTGGTCACCCAGATAGAGAGAGAGGGAGAGAGAGGTTAAAGGAAAAGGGGGATAATCCAGAAGGATTGAACACACTGCCTCCAAGTCTTCCCCTCTCTTTAACCTCTCTCTCTTTTTGGGGGAGGCGGGGCTTGTGAAGTGCGGGGGTGGGGGGGGGGTGGCTTAGTGGCTGCAGGGTGTTTTGTTTGTTCCTGTGTGTCTGGTTACCCAGCCTGCCCTGCTCTGGTGTTGCCTGGTCACGTCTCTCATCGGCTCTCTTTATTGTTTACCTTCTTAATGAGGGGGGCGGGACTCTGCCGGTTTGATTGACAGCAGTGAGCTTCCCCTTGTACCGTGTAACCCCCTGCCCCCCTCTCCCTCTGCCGCCTCACCCTGGGGTCGAGCAGGACTTTGGCTTCTTGGCTGCAAAAGAGGAGGGAGGGAAGAACTTTTTTTTCTCCATACCTCTCTGTTTTTGTGACTTTCTTCCCCTTCCTCCTGTGGGCCGGCCTTGTCGGAACAGGATTGTGGGATATCGTGGCGATGGTGGATATTAAAACATGCACATTCCTCTCTCACTTATCTGAGGAACGATGACTCGTGATGACTCATCTCCTCACTTGCCACAGTTTGTCTTTTGTCTCCCTCTCCTTTCAGATCGTCTTCCTCTTTTCCGTTTCAAACACACTTCAGAGACATATTTGAACAAATCTGGCAGTTTTGTCGTATTTGTCGACTCCACTACAAAGGCAGACGAGAGGTATTTGCTTCCCAGAGAAAAAAGGAGAAAGACAGGGAGAGGAAGAAAAGAAGAAGGTCGGCGAGAGAGCCAAATATTGGGACTGTGTTCATTTCGCTCTGTGGTCGACTTCAAAGGGACGAGCGGGGCCAATGAAGAGAGCGCAGACCTTTCAGGACAAACACACTGGGCCCAGCGTGACACACACACACACACATACACACACGCACACACACTCACTCATACCGCCTGACTGCTGCAATTTGACTCAATAAGGGGCCGAATATTTATTTTTAATAAAGCCGCACTTATTTTGGGACTGACATTTTACATTCCTTTTATTCTCGAATCAATAGGCAGTTAAATATTGATAGAGGCTGAAGTTTAAAGTAACCTACACGCCACAGAAGTTGCACATGCTCAGCTGTGTTTGGATTCTCTGTGGCTGCTTTTCCCAAACTTAGGGTTGGGACCCAAAGAGTCACAGGGCCTTTTTTTATTCGGTCACCAAATACATCAAATAAAATGTGTGAAAACGACATGATATGAAGTAAATTTAGTCTTTAAATCCCAGTGATGTAGTATAACTAATATTTATACAAATACAACTTTCATATATTTGTACTTAATACTATTTTATTACTCCATTACATTTCAGAGAAACATTTTTATTACTTTTCAATCTACATTTGTATATAAAAAATACATAATTTAATTTCAGTGTCATACTCCCATTATCTACCCAGTTGTATGATCTAACTTGACAAACTACAATTGTTAAAATGCTTTTAATGATGTAAAAACCTAAGTGACAAGTTACTGTTACTACTGAATTTTTAAAGTATTAACATTAACACTTGAAGGACTTTTACTCAGTGGAATATTTCTGTTTTTACTTATTTTATTTGGATAGTTTTTCTTATAGTTCCCTTTATTTTTTTCTTCACCGCTCTGGTCTGATTATGTGCAGTGTTTCCACAGTAGACATGTTAGAATTATTTTTTGTGCGTTTAGGTTCTGTGATGACATCAGATTTCATTGTGGGTCTTGAGCTGATGAAGTGGGAACCCCTGCTCCAGGATGTAGATGGAGTTTGTCAGGGTGACGTGTTCTCACGGACTCGAGGAGACACAGGAGTTGTGTTGCCTCTCTTTAGTTGCAGCGTGAAAACAGACACTGTGATGTTTGTTAACCTGAGATCATTCTGTACCTGAACGTGTTTTGGCGCCAGGAAGATTAGGTGGCTTCATGTGCAGCACAAGTTGTTCTTTCCAGGATCGTAAGCAGATAGTTGTCCTAAAAAATAATTTTACTCTTCAAACTCCATTTGGTGAGAGGGAGTTGTGGGTGTATGTGGCTCCAGAGGGTGCCAGGCGGATATTTGAGCCCCAGGGGGAGTGAGAGCTCTCCTGTGGGCAACCCCCCTCCTCTGGGGGGATTTGGATCAGGGTCCCACCTGCACCCTGTGGGGCCCCTTCCTGAAAAGACCCTGGAGAACTGGAGTGGGGCTCACCTGTTAGTTTGTTTATTGGAGTGTATGTCTGCTGTAAAACATAAGGGCACAAAAATAAACCAGTGTTTTAATTAACGTGAATAATCTACAAAATAATGTAAATCTTTAAAGTTCAACCCAAATGCAAAATGATTTAATTAATGGAATTAAATCTTGTGCATAAAGTGGCTCCTGATGATACAGATTAAGCTCCAAATGTTTTTCCATCACAAGCACAAAGGTTTTCAGATGTTTAATTGGAACTAGTGTCCTTTACCATGTGATTAGGAGTTCTGTTGAAGTCCATTACTCTCAGAAAAGGTGTTAAATGTAACCATCATCTGAGGTTTGAGACTCTGACTCAGGACTTTAAACAAGCAGCCGTTGATGTGTACGTGTGCAACATAACGCTGCAGATTAACGTGACAACATCCTGATGATGACAGATCATATTTACAGACATAACACTGACTGCTGCATCAACTCCACCACGAAGGTGATAGAAAGACAAACTTTTACCAGCTGTCTGTCTGTCTGTCTTGTGCTGGACGACTCATCCATCCAGTTAATGATCTGAAGCTGTTTTGAGCAGCAGCTGAAGCGCGTGACAGTGCTCTGGAGCGTTTGGTTGCACTTTAACGCGTCTCAGCTGAAGTCTTGAACATAAGTAAAACCACGTCACTGTTTGTCAGGTCACTGACTTGAAGAACATGCTCACTCCTTAGGGTTTTTTTTCCTATCCGTTAGGTCCAGAAGATGCTGTTAAAGTCAGACAGGTTTGATGACCGTTTCCCTCTGTAGCTCCTGCTGTAAATGTTTGTTTCTCTGGTGTCGTTGCAGACTGGCAGAAGACCGAGGCCCAAAAGAGACGAGAGCAGCTGCTGCTGGATGAACTGGTCATACTGGTCAACAAACGGGACGCTCTGGTCAGGGACTTGGACGCCCAGGAGAAGCAGTAAGTTGCTCAAAATCCTCCAACGCAAGCACCAAGACAAGAGCATTTCAATCAGAAAAATGCATGAGATAAAGTGTTGATCCCAGTAGAGTAAATTGAGCCTGAGAACACTGAAGGCCCTTTGGTGAGTTTCAGTCTGCTGCCTATCTTTACATTTCCAGAGGTCCCTTAGAAACCGTAGACATAGAGAAAACATATTACAGGGCATGTTGTGTTCCAGCCAGCCTGCAGTCATCCTGC
The DNA here is from genome assembly GCA_029814465.1 of Ostorhinchus cyanosoma. Classification (NCBI taxonomy): domain Eukaryota; kingdom Metazoa; phylum Chordata; class Actinopteri; order Kurtiformes; family Apogonidae; genus Ostorhinchus; species Ostorhinchus cyanosoma. The sequence continues at coordinate 24,896 of JAPTYQ010044697.1, forward strand.
ATGCATGGCAGCGCAGCAGCAGCCGCCGCCGTCACACACCTGCGTGGGCGGGATCCCGTCCAGATTGGCGGCACAGTCCTCCAACAGGGTGCCAGGTGGGTGAGGGGTCAGAGCCCGGCCCCTGGCGCCGGGCCACTCCACAGGTAGCGCGGCGGCGGTTGGTTGCACTGGTTTACCTGTGCGCCTGCGTGTTCCCTTCCGCTCCGCTTCCACCTACTCTGACCTTTTGACCTTTGCCCTCCACAGGGCCGAGGAGGAGGACGAGCACCTGGAGAGGACGCTGGAGCAGAACAAAGGCAAGATGGCCAAGAAAGAGGAGAAGTGTGTCCTTCAATGATTGTCATGTCAGTAAATAAACAACCAACAAATGTAGCCGATAAAAGAATTGTACGATTATTATTATTGGTTATTATTATTTGATAGTGGCTTTCCTAGACATTTCTATCACATTTATTGAAACCCTAACGTGGTTTTTGTTTTGGTCAAATTAATCCCAGAGACTCGGCTGAATTTATGGGCCTTGTGATGCCTTTGCACCAACTTTTTACTGACTCAGTCTCTTATATACAATATATTTTTTATTTTGATTTTTGTTTGCTTTACCAGGAGAGGTACTTATATGTAATATAAATATGTATGAGACAAAAGCAGTGCAAACCCTACAGACTGTTAAAGGTGTTTGTGTGTAATGATGTTTGAAAGCTGAGCAGCAGCACAACCTTTTCTGTGTGAAAGTGGAGATGAGTCGGTTTAAGGTACAGCACAACAGGGTTTACTGGGGCGACTCGTTCTTGTTTTTTTTTCTTCTTTTTTTCCATCATTGAAAAGATGATGTGGAGTTGACATTTCAGTTGGACTTTAAAATGATAAAGATTATAATTTCAGTCTTTTAAAGCTACTTCATTACTTGACTGTATCTTTTTAATTGTTTCACTCACAAGTTTCTACTTGTAAAATATCTTAAAGGGGAACGCGTTAACGTTCATGAATCATGCATAAATCTTACCTTTCCTATTGCTTTTTTATTGTCTTGGCTTGAAAGCAGTTTACCAAACATTTGAGAGCTGGTTCAGCTTAAAATTTCATGTTTTAAATAATATGTCTTGTTGTATATTTTCATCACTGCTCTGACCAATATCTTCCTAAATCCCGTTTTGGAGGGATTCATGCAGTCAAAAACAAAAGTATATATAAATATATATATTATTTATTGCCGTTTGTCCTTTAAGCTGCTTGTAAGTGAACTACCATTACATTTCATGTGCATTTTGCTCAACTTGGTTTCTATTTATTGTATACTGAAGAAGAGAAAATATGCTTCCACATGCATCTCTTATAGCTTCACTTTTGCAGATGTCATTTAAGTGTGAACATTTATCTGTTTATTTATTCCAGTGTCATAACCCAAGTCTTCAATAAAGTCCTGTGATTTCATACTCCAGAAGTAGTGTGTGCTGTGTTTATGATTTGCATTTTTAAAGCTACAAGACTGTTTTCACTTTTATAAATATTTGTACTAATTCTCTTGATATTTAACCAGTTTTAACAACATTCAGAGGTCGTGTTTACCTCCTGTATTTAAATTCTGTTGTATTTTGCTTCTGTACACACCATAGACTGACTTAACATACATTTAACTCTGTTTTTTTGTTTGTTTTTTAGAATACCCATATTACCTCAGATGCATGTTAATCGCTACCAGGCTCCTGATTTGTTTTTCCACACTAGAATTTAAAAAAGTTGGTGAAATTCACGCACGCCTTTGGCTGCAGAGCTGCACATAAGTGGCCCCTATCACTGCATTCACCAGCGAGCCTGCGTTTAGCAATGCTTATTATTCTGCGCTCTGTTCAATTCCCCCGCGATTTATGCGTGTTTATAAATTAAAATTGGCGTTCGGGTTTTTGTTTGAGGTCGGTGCTGAGCAGGTTCCTCCGAGGAAGATTAGAGAAATCACTTTGTACGGAGCAGATGGTTTTTTTCCCCCCTTTTTTTTTTTTTTTTTTTTTTTTTTACCCTGGGCCGCTTCTATACGCGCTGTAAACAGGGGCAGAGGTTCGGTCACCCGCACAAACAAACACTGGAAGGTGCATTTCTGACCCAAACACTAATCTAGAATTTTACACTAGAATTTTTCATTATAATTTTTTGGCGTCTTTAAATTCAGCTTTATCTTTAGAGGTAAATGAGTGTAAATGTGTCTGTAATATAACTGCGCATGGAGAGTGTGTGTCCGGTTGAGCCCTCCTCTTCATCCCTGCGGGCAGCCTCCCATCCCCGGGCGAAGCACGAAAATCGGTTGTGACAGCAGACGTCCTCCCCGGCCTTTCTAATATTTCCAAATTAATTTGCTGATTCGTTTCTTCTCTGCTTGTGACCGACTGTACGCGCACATTACGCATCTGACGTCCCCCGAGGCGTTTAGTTTTACTTTGTATTACACGGCGTTTATCACGGGTGGCTGTAATCTGTGGAAATAAGCAAAACGACAGAAAAGCCAAACGGTGACGGACGTCTGAGTATGTGTGTGAGTGTGTGTGCGCACGAGATCTGAATGATGGCACACAACCTGAAAATACTTCACAACACCTGTCAGACCCGGATCAATCCAAGTGATTGAATAGCTATTTTCTGTTTTATTTTCAGTGCTCGTTTTCTCTCATTTGTTTATGCGTAAAACTACTTAGAACTTTTATTCCTGACAGAACTTTTGGCGTTTGATCTCATTCATCTACTTTTTCCCCTTTTAACTTAAATTAAACTTATATTAAAGTAAAACGATTAAAAAACTAAAAGGGAGCGAACTATTTAGACATTTTAGAATTCAACTAGGAATCTTTTTAATAAAGAAAATAAATGAAATTGCAGAAACAGTCCTGTCTTACCTCGGCAGCACCACCCCGGACCTCTTAAGGATGTTGTAGCAGAAAAAGTGGGCTATATTTGCGGTGATGCGGCTGTTTTTACGCGCGGCGCGGTGCGTAAAAGGCGGCGGAGGCTGTGCGCGGTGTGCAGCTGAGGATCCTTCAGCTGAATGGATTATCTCCTGAGCTTTGATGTCTCCTGGCCTCACCTCACAGGTGCTGAGCGCCGCTCGGCCTCTGCGTTGTAGCCTACTCCTTCCCCGCCGTCCACAGACTACACCTGAGGGAGCCTGCCGGGGTCTCCGCGTGCAGCGCCGGGCTCCTACAATACTGTGTTTTATGCATCATCGTTTTAATAAGCACCGACAACATCCCCGCAGATCCCCGCTTCCAATCCTGCCGGCTGAAGGGACAAAACTTTTCCCCCTCCTCTCCTCGCCGCCTAATCCCAGGCTTTACCAGCTCAGCATTAAGAAAATTCAACTGCAATTTGGGATTAGACAAAATACTCTTATTACAAAAGGTTGGTGCAACTTGATAACTTGATACTTGTTCAGGGGTTTATCTCGGGGTCTTACTCACATCGAGGGAGAGGATGGAAAAAAACAAGAAATGTAGGGGAAATGTCAGAATAACCGGGCTCTTTTGTGTTGTGAGGGCCATATTTGTTGAATGGCCTTTTTGCATAATTTAACTGAGCCTGTGTGAGTGTGTGTGAGTGTGTGTGCGTGTGTGTGTGTGTGTGTGTGTGTGTGTGTGTGTGTGTGTGTGTGTGTGTGAGGAAAGGAGGGTGTGTTGGACAGGGGGGGGGTATTGATGGTATTTTCGGACAGACCCTCCACGGGCCCTCTGACTGCTCGGACTTCAGATGTGGTGGAAATAAAAAGGTGCGTAAAAGTGTTTGACCTCCAGTCAGCAGCCGAGCAACACAACCCGAAATCAATTAACACAAACTGTCAGAGAAGCCTCATCCCTGGACTTTTAACTCCTCCACTAGTATCAGCTCATTCACACCGGCTGACCATCCGCACTCTGGGTTTGGGGTTTTTTTTTCTAGCTTCGTGGAATCATGGGTGGACTCATTCCTGTGCGCGTTAAGGTGCGCTTGGTGCGTTCAGGTGCTCTTATTCTCCTCAGTAATAACCTGCATCACCACAGGCCTCCAAATCTACTTTGTTCCCTCTTTTGGTCCGCCGACTATTGATGTCTAAGTTTCTCTGTCAAAGTGCTCTCGTCGATGGCTTTAAAGTCCCGCGTTGATACCCCCCCCCCCCCCCCCCCCCCCCCCCCCC
>JAPTYQ010044879.1:0-10662 GCA_029814465.1 Ostorhinchus cyanosoma
GAACTAGGGTATGTAAACTTATGATCAGGGTCATTTGGATAGTTTCTGTTGTCAGTATGATTTAAAAAGAGCAAACAGATTTGTCTGATAATAAATGGCTTCACCAAACCACTAACCATGGCCAAAGAATCACAAATTCTGCTAAGGTATGTAAACTTATGAGCACAACTGTATGTACTGTATAATCAGATAAATGTTAATGTCCTAATCATCTCATAGACAGATGAATCATTTTGTCAAAAGTCACAAAAACCAGGACTCTGTGTTTTAAAACTAATCTGAGCCCAAATGTGTGTGATCCATCAGGACAGAATCCACCGCCTGCTGCGGCCGGGGACGGACAACACAGCATGGACACTGGCAGGTCTGGACACACTGGTCCTTAAACCAGTCTCATGTAGACATTTGTTTGTTTCTGTTGTTAAACTAAAGATTCCAGATGAGTCAGTGATTCAGAACATAAACCATGTTCACCCTTTAGGCATTAGAGTTCTTTTTTCCCCCAAAAAAACACTGTACAATTTTGATACCAAGCGTTCCAAAAGCCTGTGCAGTAAAACTGTACGACAAAAATACTGATGATGACCCAAAGTTCATGATGGGAGTAAACACACTCATCTAATTGGCCTATCGTGACGTCATTTGGCGTGGCCATATTGGATTGTGTAACCTAGTAAAATTGAATTTTAAACATATTTACATGGAAGTTTTTGTTTTTTTTTGTGATTTTGTGTTTTTTGTCATATAACCCTTTAAAATAAATGAACTTAAACATTATGTAGAGGAAGTTTTTAGCATCATATCATATCCAAACAGCAGAGTAGCCATATCTGTTTTATCTATCAGAACTAAAAGTAAATAAAGTTTACCTACTTACAAAAAGAAACTTTACTTACTTAAATAAATAAACACCTTTCAATTCGGGTTTCCTTAAAAACATGTCCTGAAGTAGTGCTAGGACTGAAGGGGCACATCTACTGCCGTCTGCTGCCATCTAATGGTGGGAGGTGGTAACAACATTTGTCAACTCTGTTTCAGAGTTATGTTGCTTGGTGCAATATTGTGACTTAAAGAGTTAACTACTAGACACTGACAAACTGCTGCACTGAGATGAGATCATGTTGGACAACAAATCATTGTGTTTCTTCCTCCAGGGTGGACCATGATGAATCACAGATGTCAAAATACGATCTGAGGAAGTGTAAGTGTGGATTTAATTTGATCCATGACAATTTTATAGCTGTGATATTTATTGATTCAGAATTTACTGCCAATAAAATGTGTAACTGTTCGATTTTACTAACAAGTTAATCCAGTGGTTCCCAACCTTTGTTTTTGTCTCATGACTCCATTTTAACATTTATTTATTTTATTTGACCTTTATTTTAGCAGGTAAAATGTTTGCGAACCAATTCTCATTTACAAACATGACTTGGCCAAGAAGCACCAGCAGGAATGAATGAATGCACATATAAAAACAAAGACACAAAAACTGACACACATTGACATTGACATCACAAACCGCTGGCGACCCCAGACATTCAAAACTGAGACTTTTTTTTTTTTTTACTAAAATTAATTTGGTTTTGATCATGTAATAGGTTACTATACTATGTTGCAATGAATATTAACTTTAGACGGCATTTAGGATATTTAATGTATATTATTATGGATTTGAAGGATAAACAGTACCACAGTGCTTCAGTTACACCTTCACAGTTTGTCGGGTCTTTTATGGATTGGGATTGTCTGTCTCAACTTAACATATATTTTTTTATTAATGAGTTTTTTTTGTTTTTAAATTCTTATCAATTACTAGAAATTTCAGGAGACCCATTTGAATCGCACTGTGTTAATCTGAATAAACCTATTAGTGTTATTTTTTTCTTTATATTTCACTCTTACTTGTGGTATTTTCTACCCGTCTTTCTCTTGCACTAGTGTATTATGTATTGTTGCTGTCAACTGTGAAATTTCCCCATGGTGGGATCAATAAAGTCTTATCTCATCTTATCTTATCTTATCTTATCTCATCTTAACTTAAGCTCTGTCTTACTTACTTTCTATTTTTGTACCCTGCTTGTAGCACATTGAGGTTTTTAGCTAAAAATGTCAAGTGCATTATAAGTAAAATGTATTATTACTATTATCATCTTGTCTTATCTTAGTGTCAAATGATGAACTGAGGCTGTTTTTCTCTCCATCAGATTCCTGTAAAATGCAACTGGACGTAAACTCAGCACACGGTTACCTCAAACTGTCCAACAACAACAGGAAGGTGGAATGTGTGAGTCCGGAGATCCAGCCGTATCCCAGTCATCCAGACAGATTTGACCCCTGTTGTCAGGTGCTGTGTTCGACTGCGCTGAAAGGTCGCTGTTCCTGGGAGGTGGAGTGGAGCGGAGCGGTTCAGATCGCAGTGGTTTACAAAGGAATCAAAAGGAAATCAGTTATTGAAGACTGCGTCGGAGAAAATGCCCAGTCCTGGAGTCTGTGGTGCTCTGCTGATGGTCACTCTGTCCGTCACAATAAGATCAGATCCATCCTCCCTCACTCCTCCCCCTCCTCTGGTCGAATTGCAGTGTATTTGGATCATTCTGCTGGATCTCTGTCCTTCTATAAAGTCTCATCTGGTGATCTGATCCACCTCTACACCTACAAAACCAAATTCACTCAGGATCTGTACGCCGGGTTCTGGCTCGGACCTAGTTCCTCTGTGTCTCTGTGTGACGTGTAGGAGGTAGAATCTGTTTTTGACCATTTTTTGATTTAATCCTCAATTTTTACTGCCACGACGCTCCAATCTTGTTTTTTTTTTTTTGTTCGCGGTTTTCTACAATATCCAGAAAGATATGGTTTCAATGTGTCATAAGAAGACATAAGGAAACAGAATAAAAAGTTGTAATTCTAATCCAATCTGCTCGTGCTTTTTGTTGATCAGAACATTCCTTCACATGGCGTCTCCTTCCAGGTTTGAGCTGCAGCGCCGGTGTTAACTGTCGTCTGTTTTATTTATTTTTTTTAAATTCGTCATATTTGGTTAAAATAATGTTGCAGTGCTTGTAAACTGCTTCACCCCACAATGTTGATGAAAAGGTAGCGCTTTTTAGTTTCTTTGCATAAAATTTACATCCGATTCTTGATTTATGTCATTTTCACATGTCATTTGTTAGTTAGTTATATTTGGTTTGATTTTTCTCCTCAATAATAATGTGACAGGATTTTTTTCCCAGAATTTTATTTTTCAATTTTTTGATTTATTTGATTATACCATAATACCTTAATCATCTTTTGTGTAACTGATCATTTTATTTGGCATATGCTTTTGGTCTATTGTTGCAAATTTTAAATGAACATACTAATGTCAGATCCTATATTATAGTATTGTTCTTATATTATAGTGCTGATATTTGATATGTTTTGATTATCAGTTGTTATTTGACATTATTTGGCTTTGACTTTACTTCATTGTTATCTGTTGATTTATTTGTTGCCACTTGCTTTGCTTTACTCCAATAAATAATGAAATCTCAAGATGATAGTGTTTTTTTTTCTTTCTAACATGAATAATTAATAATAAAATGTGTTACAAATGATAATCTTGGTTGGTCCATGCAGGTCAACTCTTGCTCTACAAATAACACCAGGTTGAAGAAGAGGCTGTTGAATGATGGTGCAGCAAGTTTTAATTATTGCTTTACATTAACGTATGATTTAAAGAGGTAGTGAGAGGGGTGGTGATTGTTATTATCAGATAATACACTTTACTGTGCGAAAAAGTTATTGTCTAACATTAGATTTGTTGGTTTAGTAAAGTTATAATAATGACCACATATGCATTTCTCAGTCTTTGTATTAAGATCCAATCTGGATATATGGGAAAAAATAGAATTTCAAGGGAAAAAAAACAGCTTCTACAAACCAATAACTCATTTCAACAACCTTCTATAAATGCACTAAGAAAAATAATCAAGATTTTCCTTTAAGATTATTGTTCCTCATTGAAAGTTGTGTTGAAATATGAGCCTATTTTATCCATTTTGTTTTTTTTCCCAAGTATTAAATTAATTTAACAATGATTTAATTAAAATGCCTATTAATACATGTAAATACTTGGTGTAAAATACAGTTTTTCATATTTACTCCAAGATTCAACAAAAAAAAAAAAAAATCTACAAGATCAGTAAATTAAATATAGGAAAATACCTGATTTTCACAACAAAAAACAACATACAGAGGATGATATTTTTAATAAATTATGATAAATTACTTGGGAAAGGTTCATTTGAAAGTCAACATAAAAGTAGTTCTTGGTTTTAAATATTAAACACAAAAGATATTATCAGCATAATATCTGCTCACCACAACAATTACTTTTCACTATAAAATGACATATTTTACAATAAATGCAGATTTAAGGAATACACGTGTCCATCTAAGGTTGTTGTCCTTACAGGTTTTTCTAAAGATACTGTATCTCTGAAACTTTTTGCCTGTAATTTTCTCCTTTCCTTATGTTACAATAATACTGCAGATCTACCGTTACCGTTTCTAACCCTTAATTCTACTGTTGTTGCCTTTCTCACCACCCTAAGTGGAGTTAGAGGTGCCTTTCACGGTGGTTTCATCAGATAAAAAGCAACTTATCAGAAACATTCAGCAGAAAAAACAATGACTCAGACTATTTCAAGCATGATTCTAAAAATACTACAAAAATAATGTTGAATGAGGACATGTACCATTGGTGTCATATTGCAAATGTTTCAATACCCTATAATTCTAATACTGACCATAGCCCCGCCCACTTTCCCTCACCGTCCAATCACATAAAGAATCAACAGGCAGCTTAGAAGCACAATGAAATCAACGAAGTCATCGACTGGAGTCTTTTCACCCTGACCTGGTTTCATAGTTTAGGCAGATTTTTAGTTGTACTTTTTTTGTTTTTGTGATACTTTTTTTGGGGGGGACGTGTCCATATTTTTTTTTTTTTTTAAGGAAGTAATTGTATTTTTTATTGTACATCTTTAGGATATGACCATATTTTTTGATATCACTATTACTTATTGGGAATGACTTTTTTGCTGTATTTCTTTTGGATGTAATTGTACTTTTCTTGTATTATTTTGACATGTGATGGTATTTTTGTCTGTTTTTGGGAAGCTGTTAAATTACTGTCATATTTCTTGTGGTTGTCATTGTATTTTTGCGACATTTCTTGTGGTGGGGATTAGATTTTTGTCAGATTTCTTCTGGTTGCCATATTTTTGTGATGTTTCTTTACTTTGGGACTGGATTTTGTCCTATTTCTTGTTTTCGTCATTGTCTTTTTGTCATACTTTTGGCTGTCACAGTATTTTTGTGACATTTCTTTGGATTGGGATTGGATTTTGCCTCATTTCTTTGGTCATCACTGTCGTTTTGTCATTTCTTTTGTTTATTGCTGTATTTTTGTCATATGTCTTTTGATCATTGCTGTATTTTTGTCACATTTCTTTTGATTGTTGCATTTTTTTTGTCATACTTCTTCTGGTTGTTGTAATTAAGTGATATTTCTTGAGTTAGGATTGGATTTTGTCCTATTTCTTTAGTCATTGCTGTATTTTCGACATATTTCTTTGATCATCACCGTCTTTCTGTCATATTTCTTTTGCTCATTGCTGTATTTTTGTCATATTTCTTCTGGTTGTAATTATGTGATATTTCTTTGGGTTTGGACTGGATTTTGTCATATTTCTTTTTGGTCATCGCTGTCTTTTTAAATCAGATTTCTTTTGGTTGTCGCTGTCTTTTTAAATCAGATTTCTTTTGGTTGTCGCTGTCTTTTTAAATCAGATTTCTTTTGGTTGTCGCTGTGTTTTTCGTCACTTATCTTCTGGTTGTGGTGGTCAGAGTTCCCATGGAGCGTCGTCAGAGTCTTGAGGATCAGCTCAGATGTCCGGTCTGTCTGGATGTTTTCAGTGAACCGCTCATGTTACAGTGTGGACATTCGTACTGCAGGTGTGGACAGGTGTGACTCACATCATTGTTGTTGTCATGGCGACGGCTTGACAGTGTCCATATGCACCATTCTCAACCAGGTGCTGTGTCCGTTCCATGACGATGGACCTACTGGGACAGCTGCAGTGTCCTGTGTGTCGGTGTTCGGTGGATGGAGACAGTCCTCCACTCAATGTCAGCTTGGCTCGAATCATTGAGGCTGTGCAGGTAAAAGAAAAACACCTGTAGAAACAACACTTGAAACTAGTGCTTTTCCCTCCAGTGTTTCTGATGATGTGCTATTTTATTCCTCAACAGGATGTGACAGTTTCAGATGGAGCTCAGTCCGAGTCCTGTCCGACACATCACAACCCACTGAGCCTTTACTGCGAGGACGAACGCACCGTCATCTGTGGGCTCTGTGGGAGCATCGGGGCCCACCGAGGTCACAAGATCACACCTGTGAGCTCCGTCTACAGCCGCATGAAGGTAGAGAAAACAAGCATTAAAACACTGAAACATTGTAAAACCTTTCAAAAGCTCACATTAAACCAAGCATCCCACTGTTTACACCATAGTATTGACTCAGTGAAGATAAGCAGCCATTAGCTCACCTAGTATTATCAAACTCTCAGATAAAAAAAAAAAAAGTTCCTTGCAAATTCAATGTGACCGCTGTGAGGCAGTTTGTTAAAAATAAGGTCACACTGAGGTAGCAGATGTAAAAATATATTTGTAATTTCATGGTTTATAATTGAATTCTGACAATGATTAGTGATTTGACAGCATCCACAACACTGGTGAAGGGCCCTTCTGAAGGTGTCTGCAGGTACATGTGTGTCCATATGTGTCCCATACCTGATATTTTCATGACAGTCTGAACAGCACAAATCCAGTTTTTTCCAAATCAGACTCAGGCTACTTTTATATGTGGTCCTAAATCGGTACATAAATGCTTTGCAGTGTCTGAACGTCAGTCTGAACGGTTATGTTGTATTTCATCTGACTTCTTCTTACTGTTACTTTACTTCTGATGTCGCATCTTTTTAGTCACTTCACGTCAACAAAGACTGTTCATATATGAATCTGAGTGCATTTAAATTATAATGTGAACAACCACACCAAAAAAAACAAAAAAAAATCTGCAAAAAAGAACTGGAATGGATCGTTAACCCATAAGGACCCACTGTGACATTTGTGGCAGTTCCTAAAGGAATATTTCCTCTACATTTTTACCATCCTTCAATGGTTTATCACCACATATTGCAATATTATCTTCTGTATTTTGTGTTTTTTTCAATAAAAATCAGGTATTTTTCACCATTTAATTTACTAATTATGTAGATGTTCATGAAAACACAGAGTAAAGTTGAGGTAGAACAGGTAACAGTATCCAAAAATACGGAGGTGCCAGTAAATCAACGTAACAAGCCGATACTGATACACCCCCCCCCGTAAATATCGGCCCGATATAGCCGACCCATATATTGGTCTATCATTAGTCTCGTTCTGCTGTGACATACCAAATGACAATAAAGCTAATCTAATAAGTAAAGAAAGAGATCAGGAAACAACTATCTGGTTCACGGGGGTTCACACCTATAAAGGGTTAGGGTCCAGAATCAGACGTGGGTGTTACTATATCCACTGGGAACCCTTGACCCTCCTGCCCTAAAGCCAAGTCCTTCAGTGTCAGAAGGAAGAAATTCCTTAGCTCCAGACCCAGGAAGGGCCTCAGTCTCCCCACCCCTCACTTGGTCCCAGTATTTGTCTTTTTCGGCCCCTCAGATGGGACCGGTTTACCTTACCGGGGTCATTGGGGACCTTTTTAATAACTGAAGAAGAGTTCGACCTGCAGCTGATTCATAGTGTTGGTCTGTGGATGCTGTTCACCTTGAATGTTTCCACGTTCTTCTGTGTCCTTCAGGAAGACATCTCCTGCTTAATGACAGACTTCCAACATCAGAAGCGTAAACTGGAGGATCAGATCTGTAAAATGGCGTACAATAAATCCAGGATCACAGTGAGTCACGTTTACTTCACCTTAAATATGTCAATTATGAGTTTCATTAAATGTGGCGATTGGACACAGTCTGAGGTGAGCTGATGGTTTCTCTCACTTTTGGTCCAAACAGAATGAGTCTGATGTTCTAAAGTGGGTGGTGAGGAAGGAGTTTGGTGAACTGCGGCGTTACCTGGAGGTGGAGGAGGCGGGGTTTATGCAGCAGGTAGAGACGTCAGCCGCTGTCCTGATTTCATCCCTTCAAAAACAGACGGACCAACTGAACCAGAACCTGAGCCGGCTGCAGGAGGCCCAGAACACCCTGCAGGGCCTGAGCAACGAGGGACACCTGGACTTCATCATGGTACGAGAATACACCATGGACTAAGAAAAGATGACTTCACCTGAACTGTATCCATCCGCACTGTAGTTTGAGGATAAATGATGTGGACCTTCAAAATCATTATAGAGAGACATTATTTATTTTTGTATTGTATTTCAGTCCAATTTAAAACAAAGCAAATAGGTAAAATTATAATAAATCATGAAGCACAGATTACATTAGAGTAGAAAAATGACTGGCAGAGGATGCAAGAGTGATTTCTAACAAACTCTATCAAACTGAGTAGTACGTGTAAAAGGGATGATTTCATTTAGATTTGATTTGTAGACTTTATAGATCCCACAGCTGAAAAATTGATAGGTTAAAGCAGAAAAAGAAAAAAGTGCAAAAAAACCCAAAAAAAACAACCTTGCATGCATAAGGATAGTGCAAAAGACAAACAATAAATAAATAGTAGTAAGTAATTAAACTCTATATGCAATTCAGATATTGATGCAATTTTCTTAAAAGACAGTTTTTGTGTAATGACAGTTTTCTGTTTCTCGTGGTAGCATATTTACATTATTTATTACACAATTTTTTTTATATTATGATCAGTAAAAATTATCATACATCTCTAATTTCAGTCAAATATCAAATAATCAACACATCCATCATATCAATCAATAAATTAACCTATTATGTCCCTAATGCACCTTGTTCTTGTTTGTTCACAGAAATATGGATCAATTGCTCCGAGGTAACAAACATCTCTGTAACATTAACGGCCCCTTATTGATGATCAGTTACCGATCAATATTTAATGTGTTCAGGTTCAGGCAGAGTCAGGAGCTCCAACAGAAAGAGGAGAAAATCTTCAGCTCTCTGAACTTCAAACCAGGTTTCAACCATAACGACATCAAACTGACAGTATGGAGACGACTCCACCGGAAAGTTCTGCCTGGTTAGTCTGTCTGTTAACCCTCACTTATTCTGGCTTAGTTTTCATCTGTCAGCAAGTTCATCTCTGTTAAATTGGCCCTTATTCTCTTTATTATCTGTGTGCATTAATTTGTGTACATATCTGCCAGTTAGGTTATCAAAAAGTAAAGGAAAATAAAAAAAATAAATAAAACGACGTGAGGAAAAGTCATGGAGTTTAAACCAACAATGTCAGATCAAATTCAAGAAATATGAATTGTTTTAAGCTGTGAAAATAATGAACAATAATGAAGGGCACACATATGTTTCAAAATGAGTGAGAAAATTATGGAAATAATGCCAGATGTAGGAACTGATAACTGAAGAACCAGTGCTGGGACTGTTAAAGAAGAAGAGAACTAAAGTTTACAGAAAAGGAAAAAAAAAAAAACTAACAATAGTTTTTATTTAACTAATATTCTAAAAAAAAAAAAAAAAAGGGCCCCAATAATGTTTAAATAAGTTAAATCTATATATTAAAAAATTAGACAACCACAGCAGAAATAAAGGCAGACTATGACCGAATACTCACCACTGTGTATCATAGCACACTAAACTGCATATTAAAGGTAAAATGTTCATACCTTATTGCAAAAGTGGCACCAAGCTCCTTAAAAACAAGATCCTCCCAGTTAATTTAACATGATATGATGAAGGAAACAAACTAAACCTGCATGAGATCTAGAACACAACCAACAAAAGGACAAGAAGGACTTTTACCAAAACTTATCAATACACCACAGGCAAAAAGCTAATTAATGATAGAGCTGGGAACTAAATATACTAATATGCAGGTCAAAAAACAAACCATTAATAATGATAGAAAGGAAAAATATGCATGAAACAGCTAAACAGACTGAACCAAAAAGGCTGACAGGAAATGACAAAAAGCTAAAACAGCAGCAGGCAAAAAAAAAGAAGAAGAAATGTGCACAGAATGCCTCCAGTGTTGGGGTCACAGTCCACTCACCACCTCTATTTGGACCATCTGCAGCACGTGGTCCACAAAACGCACAAAAACAGGCTTTATCCACTCTTCTTTTGGACTAAATACTTGTCTGTGCAGAGAAGACCTCAACCTTGAATGTGCGCCACCTGGCTGTAACCTAAGCCGAGACTGATGCCTTACATTCAGTAGCGGAAAAAATTATTAGACCATCAAAAGTCATCAAAAACAATGGTTATGCAATCAAGTCCTAACTCCTGTGTGTCATGTGACTAAAACAGACAGAAAAGAAAATGTGGAATAAATAAAAGCACTGTTTTTGTCAGTGCAATGACATAGATATTGATGGAAGAAGTGAAGTGATTTGGGTTTTTATCAAGAAAACATGGAAAATGGATAAATATCAGCTCTGAAATTCAACTACTATGAGCT
>JAPTYQ010045617.1:0-10623 GCA_029814465.1 Ostorhinchus cyanosoma
AGAGAGAGAGAGAGAGAGAGAGAGAGAGAGAGAGAGAGAGAGAGAGAGAGAGAGAGAGAGGAGGGGGACGGGGTTGAAGAAAGGAGGTTAAGGTTGTAAGTGTGCAGGAAAAAAAAGCTCTGAAAACCTAAAATGGCATGAAGGTAGAAACGGAGGAAGTGTGAGGACGGAGATGGAGTGTGAAGAAGAGAGAGGGAGTGAAGGGAAAGCTTGAATACTGGAGGTGTTGAGGAACGACGGGTGATGACTGATGAATGACAGGAAATTCATTTTGATCTCTCAGCTGACGATCTCTCCATTGAGCTAACTAGGTCATTACAGTCTAATCTTGTATTGACTCCCCTTTACACACTGACTCATCCACAGGATAAGATGAGCCTGAGTGGATATGTCAGCCAGAACTGTGCACACATAAAATGTAGACACTCTGAAAGAGAGGTGTAGTGAAAAGAAATGATTTGCACCTTTTTTTTTTCATCACTTCTATTTAGATGAGGTTCTGTAGCTGTGGATACTGTACGTGAATCCTCACCCTTCTCCTCTTCCTTTCCTGCAGAGCGGATATTGTGGGGAGCAGTGAAAATTTCTGTCAGGAAAACCAAACCTGGCAGTATCCTCACCCTATCTGTAAAAGTAAGTGGGCAGTATCTATAAGACAGTACAATATAGTGACCATATGCATGTGTGTTATGTGCCGTACTCAGAAAATGAATGAATTAAAGGACATAGACTGTATAAAAAAAGACTGAACAACCTGTCTTTAGAGTATAAAGCTAAATAGGACAGTAATTATACCCGTGTGCATGTGATTTTATATGTGTGCAAATGTGCAACAAAAAAACTGTTAAAGCAGCAAACAGAAGTGTACAGACCCTCCAGCCTTCAGCGCCACCTGTTCTGTGTTGCAGTGCTTTTCTGCCATCTTGTGGCTGAAACTAATATTGTATGGCCTTCTCCATGGTGGGAAATCACTTTTTTAGTCATGCTATAAGGAATACGACTGATCTGTGCTTTTAGGCAAAATACCAAAGATTGATCTGCTCTTGTCTCTTTTATAGTGGTGTACTGCCAGCCTCCTCGAGAAGTAGAACACGGCTATGTGGTGGCTGTCCAGAAGACTGAATATGAAGTGGGCTTTGACATCCACTACCTTTGTAAAAAGAATTTCCTGCTGGATGGACCCCAGAAGGTCACCTGCCTCCCAAACGGCAGCTGGAGTGAATCACCCCCCTACTGCAGAAGTAAATGAGATGCTTTCAGTAGCAGTGAAGCGTATCCATTCAAACCAAATAATTCTGAAGACATTTAGTAAAGCGGCGGAAAAAATACTAGACCATCAAAAGTCATCAAAAACAATGATTATGCAATCCAGTACTAACTCCTGTATGTATCATGTGACTAAAACAGACAGAAAAGAAAACATGGAATGCCTAAAAGCACTGTTTTTGTCAGTACAATGCCATAGATTTGATGCAAGAACTTAAGTGATACTGATTATTATCAAGAAAACATAGAAAATGGATAGATATCAGCTCTGAAATTAAACTACTATGAGTTATTTTAGTTTTTATTGTTATACGTGTCCTTTAGTCGTACCAGGCATTAAAATGAGAAAGAAATTGAAGAAAATTAGGGGTGGTCTAATTATTTTTTCCACAACCGTAAATCAAAATATACAGACTACTTAATTAAACTGGCCTTGACTAAATTTGCAGTTCATATTCACAATATACTGTGACATATTGTTGTCAAATTTCACAGCTCGCTGTCTCATTCCTGCTGAGCGAAGCCGAGTGATGATTGGTGGGGTGAAGCGATGGCCTTTTGATATTACTGATGCCATGGTTCCTCATGGGGAAAATGTGACTTTTTACTGCAAGCATCCCCAGAAGCAGTGCAGCACCACAGCATCTCAGACCTGCTTCAATGGAAAACTGCTGCCACCCGCCTGCTACCTAGGTAAATCCAACCCCCTCCCACCCACGTCTTCTTTCTTGCTTTCTTGTTCCTATTTTTTATGAGTGGTTCAAGTATTTTCAGTATTCTTGTACTCTTTGTTTTTAGAGCCTACGTGGTTGCAGTATAAACTCTTCCCTCACCGGCTGGTGTCAGAGATTGAAGCCTGTGAGCCTGATGAGACAGAGTGATGACCTGCACGTCTGACCTTGACCCACCACAACATTCATGACAGTGTGCCACAATATGTGCACCTCCTGACACACCAGCACCCTATGCACCACCCCTAGCTGAGCAGCTTCGCTTATCTATACTATGATAAAGGTCTATTAGACACTGAAATATTTCCCACAGTGATCTTGTGGATCTGCAGGCTATGCTGTCTTCTCTGTGCTCACGGGTCACGTCCTCCTGCATATTATTAAACTGCAGACGTAAATATGACCCACAAACCTACAGTTATTACTTTGATCCTCCTCAGCTTGTGTCAGTGGATTTGGTAGAGATGCCATCCATATGTCTAATGTTGATGTTTATGCAGTATACAAGCAAAACCAGTTATGTCTGAGAAGGTACACGATCTTCATATTGACTCTGTGATACCTCACTGTGTGATTTTCTTTTCTCATCTGAGTCTGACGCAGCAAGTCTTAAGGCTTGTAAGTTTTTAATGGTGTGAGTGATTTAAAATAAAATAATGTGGAAAGAAAAAAAAGGTTTGATTGCATCTTTTTTTTTGTGCATGTGTGTGTATGTGTGACATGAAGTCCTATAAGGTGAGTCCAGGTCCATTTGGTTGAATCCTCTTCATCCCTGTCTTGCTGTGTCCTGCCTCTCCTCCTCTCCCTCACACAGCCTCTCTTTGCAGGCTGCAGGTTCAACCATACTCATAGGCTGAACATGGCTACTGGTCGGACCCGGTAGGCTGCGACACCATAGCAACTCCCCTTGACCCCTCCCTCCCTCAGCATTCGCAGCATCACCCTTTACACTGCACAGTCATATTTGGTCCTCCGGAAATATCCACAGCTCGGGTAAGCCAGTCCCTATGCAGCCAGCGTATGGGTGGAGTATAGTTTAAAATACAGTTTTAAATGTATCGAAAGCGTGTCCGGCGCATCTTCCGCCGGCTCTGACAGCGGGGCAGCAATAAATGACAGCGTGCCGGGAAAGTTTGTCCTAAAGCTGCCGGGTTGCGCTTTCGGTGTCTCGGACCTTCGGCTCTAAAATGGCTGGCTGTAGGTCCGAGGAAGCTCCGGTGCAAAAGGGAAGGATCCGCTCCTCACCGCGACTGTCTGTAAATATACACGTTTCTCTACTCCAAGCGACGCGTTAGTGATGGCGTTGTCCCAGGTCCGAGAGCTGTCCAGACGCACACGCTCCATTATAATCCTGGCATTTTCGGACCGTGGACTGTGCGTAATGGCGTCCTCCACGGACACTACTCCTCGGTTGCATATTTTAACCACACAAATCAGGCTCGTATTAAGAAATGATGTGGAATCTGAGTAATATTCAGGGGTTCTAGTTTAGGATGAAGCGTTTTGGTGGGTTTATGTTGCATGTGGATGGTACAAGTCTTTCGCTCACATCATCCAGAGCCTCCTGTTCTCTCGTGCGTTTCTCTGAATGATCGGTGACTCGGGTCGACCCCCAGGGATGAAATTCGCTGAGCTATAATTTAGGATCTTACCAGGTATCTATCCAAAACAAGCACCTGGGGTGGTGTGTTGTACAGGGGGTCATGTATCAGATCGGACTGAGGAATAAGCTATAGGGGGTGAGCTGCTTGATCTGATAGGCTGTTAGAAATACTAGAACATCGACATGGTCATTGGCTTTATGTACTAAAGTTGACCCCAATAATCACCACACTTCCAGTTCCCTCATCTAACCCCAGAAATGTATTTTATCCCCTTCTTATAATACAGATGAATACAGATACACATTTAATTGTGCTGATTTCTGATTTAGTTTTGATACTCTAAGGATCTGATCTGATTTAATATTAAATCCTTGTTTTGCAGAAATATAAATAGGTATGCCCCAAAATGGATTCTCAGTTGGCTACAGTCCTGACCAGTGGCAGCCTGGATGTCCAAAATGGCAGCCAGTGTACAGAGGGATCAGGACCAGTGACAGAGGTTTTCTTGGACCCAAAGGAAAAAACCTCGCCCAATACAGTACCAGGTAACCTCCAGCCATGCCCTGTCAAAGCAGTGACCATCAGGCAAGACGCTCTATCAATCAATGGGAAAAAGCCAGAGGTGGGCGGGACTACCAAGCCAGCCTCTCAGGAAACAAGTAAGATTGGTGGGTTCAGACAACCAATCACAGTAAAGACTGGAGTGCCTGTTCTGCGCAGCCAGCCAATCAGAATCAAAATTGTTGTTCCTCCACGGTGCAAGAGGCCAATCACAAACTCCAGAATCAGCCTGACCAAAGACTTTCCTCACACACATTTTAAAAGGTCTGTTCTGGTCACATCAGGGACAGTGATCAGAGATAAAAACAGAAGTAAGACCCAAATGTCTGCTGTTAAAAATGAAGCAGAGATCAAGGAAGTCACTTGCAAAATGACTGAAGAACCTGATGCGGAATCATTCCATGGGCAGGGGGAAATATGCAAAGAGACAAATGTTTTGGATGAGAAAATTATTCACACCGATAGGTCAGAAATGTCTTTTATCGCCAGCACCAGTACAATTAAAGTATTAAGCCAAGGGGAGATTAAAAAAGAAAACACAGAGAGAGAGCTGGAGAAAAAGATTCCTTTAATTTTGGAAGAAATGAACTTGCAGACTTGTAAGCTTGATACGGTAGGAATTGACGAACAGACAGAACCGCTGGACTTGAGTATGCCTAAGAAAAGAGAGAGCAGAGAGAGGAGATATGGACGCTTTCTGGATGATTCTGGCTGTGAGAGTTCATTGATTATGGAAGTGGATGAATATGAGGGAGAAGGAGACAGAGACATAGTGGAAGAGGATGACAATGATGAACAAGCCTCTGTGTTCTGTGTTGATGGTGCAGATACACTGGAGGACTCACGCCTGTCTCCCTCTTTCTTTGCTACCTCTGTGTTTACCTCTCTCTCTTCAATTGACTGTGACACCGAAAACCTTCTTCTCATTGACGACCAGGGGATCCCGTATACGCTCAGCCCTGATGGACTCAAAGTGCCGCAAGTTGATTCTTCAACGTCCGAGGATCCTCAGTCAGATCAAGGGGATTCATTAGAGGGCGAGAGACAGGGGTCGTCACAGATGGCCACATTAGCAGGCCCTAGCCTCAGCCAAAGTTTAGATACTGCACTAAACGCACCTTCTGATGAACCGAACACTTTACCAGCCTCAGCAACCGCTTCACCGTCTCCGAGAGATCAGCTGACAGCAAACTCAGATTCCTCTAAGGCACCAGAGCCAAGTGTTGAATCTGTTCAGGAGGCTAACACTGTTCTGTCCCAGGCCTCTGGGATATCAGTCCCAAGCCAACCCATCCAGATCCTCGCAAACCCTTCCAGCAACACTCCTATTCTCCTCCTGTCATCCTCTTCATCCTCCCCTCAGCTCTCTTCCACCCCTGTGGGTCTCTCACTCCCCCTTACTGTCTCTCAGACCTCACCTGGTGCTTCTGCTCCAATGTTCCTTCTCTTTTCCTCTGTACCCTCCTCCTCTGGTGAGTCCACCTCTACCTCCACTCCTATCGCTGTCCTTGACCCTTCAACCGGACAGCTTTCACAGATCACTGCGACCTCAGCCCCGGTGTCCCTTCCTCTACCCTCTGGTCAGATGAGCACACTTGGATCATCTCTGCCCACGCTTTCACACCCTGTCATCAGACTGAGCCCTAATAGCCCACCTGTTATCCTGTCAGGAGTGAATAATGTAAACCCTGTTCTCAGCTCTCTTGCTGTTACTTCACCTTCACCAGTGCTCCAGAACGAACACCAAAACTCTTCCAATGGAGCCATTCAAACCATAACTCCCCTCATTCATACTCAAATAAGTTCTTCCAACTCAAATCCTGGAACTGAAGCCATATCTGCTGAAGAAGTCTCTGATGAGAACAAGCAGCCATCAGCTTTTACAGCATCCTCTCCACACACACAGCCTGCTAGTTTGACCTATGACCCTTTAGCTCAGCCCAGCACAGAGGAAGAAGTCAAATCACCGGCCTCAGAGCCCAAATTCGATTCCTCTGATCTGCAGCCTGATCATTTACCTCTAGAGGACCATCTTTATTTCTCCAATGCTGCTGCTCCACCCTCCCCTCCTATCAGACCCATTCTCTCTTCCACCAAACTCGACCCACTCGACCCGCTTGACACACTTGACCCACTCGATCCTCTTTCCCCAGCAGCGTCACCCAACACCATGAACTCCCGCAGGGTGCTGTACTGCCAGCTGTGCCCGCGGGTCTTCTTTTACCTCTCTGATCTTGAGCGACACGCTATCACTCACTCGCAAAAGAAGCCTCATGTTTGCCAGCAGTGTGGCAAAGCCTTTAAACGTTCCAGCCATCTGCAGGTCAGTGCTCATTTATTAACATCATTTCATAAATGCAGAAGTCAAGACCAAATGACAATGATTGATCAGTGTAATTAAAATTTGTGCTGTTCTTTTTATTGACAGAGACACAAGCACATCCACACAGGCCAGAGGAACTTCGTGTGCCCCATCTGCGCCAAACGCTTCAGGGAGGCTGGTGAGCTGCAGCGCCACCAAAGGGTACACACTGGAGAGAAACCCTACCAGTGCCAGCTCTGCCACACACGCTTTGCAGAGCGCAACACACTACGCCGACACACCAAACGCAAACACCCTTACCACCAAGTAGCCATGGAAATGTTGAGCGAAAGAAGAAATGGAGGAGGCGGAGGCAACAGAGGGGATGGAGGAGGCGGTGGCGGATCTGGAGTACAGGAAGAAGAAGAGAGTGCTGAATGGTACAACTCCACTGTGTCCAACTTGGAGAACTCAGAGTCTGAAACAGAAACTTAAAAAACTCTAACCTGAAGGGGAGTAGGACGAGATGAAGAGTTCCGAAAGACTCCGATCAGACACTCAACTTTCCCTTGTTTGAAAACATATTTATTGACATTCAGAGAAGGGAGCACTTGCAATATTTATTTCAGTTTTTAAAATTTTTTTTTAATAATAATTTATTTTTATGAATGTATATTATTCCCATTCCATAAAATAGGGCCAAAAATGCAGGCTTCAAAGTCATACATGATTTTGAATTAGCCCTCTTATAGTAAAAAGATATATTAAAGGGAAAAGTCCTACTTTCAGTCATATTTTGTATGTGTTGAAAATATCAGTTACACGTCTAACCTGACCTTGTGAACTTGCATTCCCATACAATCCATAAAATATATAAAACCCTAAAGTGCTCAGAAAAGAAGGCTAACTTATTAACTTTAAACAATTGTCTGCTTTAGTTGTATATATAAAGAGTACTATTTGTAAGAGCTGCACTATATTATGTGAAAGATGTAATCTATCTTTCTTACTGTCAGAGACACTGTGAGTCATTTGCACTTATTTTATTTGAACTCAATATTCACTATTTTTTACATTGTGAATGCTTAAGTTTTATTTTGTTGCCTGTTAACTTTCTGTATTTAAACCATATCATGTAAGAGTTTGACCAAATGTCATGAGTTACTCTGGCATATATTCAGATATTTGTTTAATGTGAATTATGTTAAGTTATTTCAATTAAATTTTGCCCACTGTCACTGGATCATTGTCCTGATTTTTTCCCCCTGCTTTAATGTCTTTTCCTTGCCAATCTTTAAAAATCGAAGTCTTTTAAAATGCATAAAATGCTTTTAGTCACATCTTCTCGGTTATGAACACCAGGTCAGGGTCTGGATTGTGAATTTGAGTTAAGCTGATTATCAAGCCTTTTCTATATTAATCACCAATGACGGGATCAGGCTGCGTGGACCTTTGTGACTAGAAATAAAATTCAACATACCTGATATATATCTGCTGGGGCGTGCAAGTTGACCACTTGGACTGCCTCCAGGGAGTAATTGAGTTTGTAAGATAGTCTTCTGTTTTTTTTCACTCTCAATTTTCTGCTCCATTTAAGCCACTGAGCCTAACAGAGCTAAGCCCAAGATAAGTTATTAAATACTGTATCGCTCAAATGACCTGACTGGGTTCTCCTGGCCATCCCATTCCTTATTTCTCTACTGGACTTTGTGTGAACAGAGATGATTTGGCATGCTGAAAGACTTGGGCAATGCCCCATTGTATTATGGTTTGGCAAACTCACTTTTATAGAGGGTGAGCAGAAGAAAAGAGGTGTAGAGTGTGTGGACCAAAGGTTAACCAAGTAGTCCTGATGGGAATGTAAAATGTGCTGCTGTGACAGAGGGCTTTTGGTGTTAGGTGTGTTTCCTCGAAGAAACAGCAGACGCTTACTTTCACCATGTTGCCTTTAACCCTGAAAGACCCACACTGCTGCCAGCAACCAAAAGCCTCTGCTGATATAAAATGATTGATGACTTTTGAAGCACCAATCCTATCAATACAAGTAAATAGTTCCAGTAAAATACAGTTTCTCTGCTTTTCATCGACATCAAATATGACCCATTTGGATGTTCAGAGGCTCTGTAGTGAACGCGGAAACACCGTCATCTTCTGTAACACTGATTCACCATAAAACCTATAGTTTGACAAATGACAGCAGTTGTAGATGATTGTTTGTAAGTTCAGGTAATGATATATTTTATTGACAAAGGTGTGTTTTCTCTGTTTTTCTGAGTTTAGTCTGAGCTTTTATGAAAGTGAAAAACATTTTTTTTACTGAAAAATGCAAAAGGTAGGGAATATTATTGTAAGAAAAGATTATAAATCACTTAGGAAAGATTAAATGAGGTGAAAAATTCATTTGAAAGTTGGCACCAAAATATTTCCACTTCTTTAAGCGTTGACAGAATACACTGAATAACCTGCAGTTTACAGTATATACAGTAGTGAGTGTAAGGATTATACAATAACACATTACAGAGTATGCAATACACATTGTCTTTATGAGATATTACTATATATTCTGCGAGTTTGCACATTTTACAACCATCACAGATTTTGGCATCAGTATTACGGCTTAAGAACCGGATACATAACACTTTGAAGAGTAGTTTCATATATTTTTTGCTTCACACTATGTGGAATGGTTTGAGATAAACATAAAAATGTAAACCTATCCTTCAATGTTTATGCATAAAGTGGTAATGAGCAGGCAAGTAGTGTGGTCATTTTACCTATATACCACAGTTTTATTGTATTTTCCATCGGTATAATGACACACTAAAGTACATCTATATTGCAGTCCCTGTTATGATAGCCTCCATGGTAATGTGATCATCTAAAGATTTAATGAACCGCTCTCAGTTCTTCTCTCAGCGCTAACTTCTAACCTTTTGTAGTAGAAACTTACTGAACACTATATACTTGTTGTTAAGGTCACTCTGAGGGTTCGGCCTTTAAATCAATGCTGTCCTGTCAGGAACAAAAAGAATAAATTGACACAAAGCAGATTCTGGTCGCCTAATTGACACCACTGGGCTGTTGCATCGCTGAGCTTACAAGGTCCTCTGTGCATGAAGATGATGAATATTCAACCGACCAAGTGTGTGAGATCAGCAGTCCAGCTGGAGATGTGTGTGTACAGTATAGTGTGTGTGTGTGTGTGTGTGTGTGTGTGTATCTGTGAGGTTGGTAACTATCCAGATTGCACAAAGCTTCAAAGTGCATTGACTGACAGACAGATGGATGACAGACAGTGTAAGGGCAGGAATCTGTGGAGTGTTTGTGTGTGTATCTGAAATCTGCCTCTTTTTGTGTATTTGTGTTTGTGTGTTTGTGTTGCGTGAAGTGGAACGGGCAGCAGGCCTTCTGAGTGGCACAAGGCACATCGCCAAGTGATTGAAGTGATAAAGGTAGAGGAGGAGAGGAGGGAGAGACGAGAATAGATCTAGTGATGAACAACCAGGGAGAGGCAGCAGATGTAATGAAGTGTGTTAGACTGGTGTGTTTCAGCTTTTTATTCTCTTTGATACATTCCCCACTTTGATATGTTTTTTGTATATCTGCTTGGTTGCATCACAGACGTCCCATTATTGCCTCTGAGAGCCAAAAGCTAAACTAACCATGGGTGTGTTTTTTTCGGAGTCCAACATTTATGGCTGTCATTGCAAGCTACAGCCATGTGAGGGCACACTTAGACTTATAATAGGCCACATATGTTAGATGAGTCTCTCCTCTCTTTCAAATGGTGAAGGAATATTTTCATGGGGGTGAAAGGCAGAACACAGCCAGTACATATGGTGAATTGCATTTAAAAGCTACACTAACAACAGTGGAGGAAGTTGAAAACACGCATATATTTTCATTTCCAAGCTATGTTCAACACCAGATAGTCTTTTTAACTTGCCTGTTGTACATGAAGGCATACAGTTCTATGTGAGACCAGATTGACTGTGTGAAATATGATATTGTACAAGAGAAAGGTTAACGGCGTGCAAGCCTGCTCGCTCACCAGACACAGCGCAGGATTAACGCAGTGGAGTGTATGTGCAAGGAGAGTGGGGGGAAAAGAAGGAGAGTAACAGGTGTTAATCAGAAAGGGAGTCCCGGCTGTAGGGGT
>JAPTYQ010045699.1:0-10621 GCA_029814465.1 Ostorhinchus cyanosoma
CTGAACTCTGCTCTTAACACTCTGAACTCTGCTCTGAACACTCTGAACTCTGCTCCGAACACTCTGAACTCTGCTCTTAACACTGAACTCTGCTCTTAACACTCTGAACTCTGCTCTTAACACTGAACTCTGCTTTTAACACTCTGAACTCTGCTCTGAACACTCTGAACTCTGCTCTTAACACTCTGAACTCTGCTCTGAACACTCTGAACTCTGCTCCGAACACTCTGAACTCTGCTCTTAACACTGAACTCTGCTCTTAACACTCTGAACTCTGCTCTTAACACTGAACTCTGCTTTTAACACTCTGAACTCTGCTCTGAACACTCTGAACTCTGCTCTTAACACTCTGAACTCTGCTCCGAACACTCTGAACTCTGCTCCGAACACTCTGAACTCTGCTCCGAGCACTCTGAACTCTGCTCCGAACACTCTGAACTCTGCTCTTAACACTCTGAACTCTGCTCTTAACACTGAACTCTGCTCTTAACACTCTGAACTCTGCTCTGAACACTCTAAACTCTGTTCTTAACACTGAACTCTGCTCCGAACACTCTGAACTCTGCTCTTAACACTGAACTCTGCTCTTAACACTGAACTCTGCTCAGGTCTGCGTGGTTCAGTTTTGAGATACTTTGATTTCTGAATGTTTCTAATAAATGTGCACTCACACTCTTACAGACGTCACCTGACACACACTTGTTACTTTATCATTATTGTTATTTTTTTGTCACTTTTAGTCAATTTAAAAAAATATATTTTTATCTTTTTTTATTTTTCTATTGGATACGATGCATTTTGTCTTGTGCTGCTGTACATTTGAATATCTTATCTTTTTCTTTTCTTATTTATGGACTTTGATTGGATGAGTTGAGTTCTCCTCCAGTGAAAGTCCCACCCACTTTGATTGGCAGACCACAGGACTGGAGCATAGAACAGAACCTGACGTCCTCATTGGTTCTGGTGTCGGGGACATTGGAACTCTTTTTCTCTTGTTCCATTTGAAGTGTTTGGGAGCCTGACGGCTTTTCCCCTCCCCCCAGACATCACTCTGGCTGCAGAGGCCGGCGGCCGGCTGCGGCGGACCAACCCGCCGAGTCGTCCCCGTCCTGGGCCAGAGTGAAGGCGCTGCTGGTGCAGAGCGCCGCGGCTCTGTGGATCGGCACTAGAGGGGGCCACCTGCTGCTGCTGGAACTGTCCAAAAACCAAACGCTGCAGGTCCTCGGCCCCCGCTGCGACTCCATCCGCTGCATCGCTTCTGCACTCGTAGGTGAGTCGGTTCAACCTGCTGGTGTTGACGTGACGGGCGTCTAAATGTAAGTATGAGTGGTGTTTGTAAAGTTTACCTGTTAAAGGGGCCTCATTACTGACCCCAACAGCTGACTGCTGTTAGGCAGTGGTTTGATTCACTTTATGGACGATAAGAGGGTGATTTATTTATTGGTTTAATCCAAAATATGTGTTCAGACTCACATTTATGATCACTGGAAAAATATTTAGATCATAGAGCTGACATGCACACTTTTTCTTGGCCTTTTGAGCTTCTTCACTAAATAAAGCAGTAATATAAAAGCAAAGAAGACGTACATAATAATATAAGATAAGGAAACTGGGATCCATTTTCACAGTGTTTTGCTTAAAGAAGAGTGGAACATCCTTGTGGAAGGAAACCAGTCCCATCAAACTCTGAATTATAAAAACCATTGAATTTCTTGCACTGAAATGAAGTATCTGAATTTTTTATCTCTGAATTCAACTTCTTTTACCCCATTTTTCCTTTTTTTGTCAATGTTCATAGTTATACCATACACTCTAGGTGCAACTTAGACACATCATCAGTGTTGTAGCCTGGGGTCATCGGGTGTTTCGGGTCTCACAACAGACACCCTCACCCAGGTGACCCAGCCAGGGTTGATCAAGCCCCAGCTTGTGTCTAAGTAGCCTGCGTAGCCCACGGATCCCCCCGCTTGATCCACAGCCATCTTGACGCCTTTTCTGCTGCATCGGAGATGTTTCTGATGGCTTTCTTGTTCTGCAGCCCTTTCACTCCCAACATCTTGAGTGCCCTGATGAGGGACTGACCAACGAAGCCTCTGCACCCAACCTCAATGGGGTTTAGTCGGGTCCTCCACCCTGCATTCCGGCATTCACTCATCAGCTCCTCGTACTTGGCCCTCTTCCTCTCAAAGGCCTCCACCATCCGGTCTTCCCAGGGGACAGTCAGTTCCAGCAGGACCACTTGTCTCGTTGTTTCAGAGACCAAGACTATGTCTGGTCTGAGTGTGGTCACTGCGATGTTCTGTGGGAACTTGAGCTGTTGCCGTAGGTCTACCTTCAGCTGCCAGTCCCGAGCTGTTGCCAGCAGCCCCCCTGCCTGGCTCCGGTGGTACTTTGGCTTCTCCCCAGCCCTAACAAAGGCGATGGACTGCCTTGCTGGTGTCTGGTGCTTGCTGCTGGAAATCCCTGTGGCGATGACTTCGGCTATGACCCGCAACACTTGGTCACGGCGCCAGGATGTGTTCCAGCGAACCAGCTTTCTGGCAGAGGGGACATAGCGGAGTCTCGGCCAAGCCCCACCGGAAGAGGTTGGACGGGCTTGGGAGTACATCATACACTGTACAAGGAACCTGATCCGGTGTGGCTCCGATCTCCATAGCTCTGACCAGGAGATCTTCCTGTCAGCTGCCTCTTCCCACCGGGTCCATGCGCCCTGCCGCGACATCCCCACTGCCCTACTGCCGCGGGTTTCCTCCACCCCTGCTCGGACCTCCTCCTGGATCAGCTGTCGCCTTTCCTTTCCCTTGGACTTGCTGTAGAGAGGTCTTGAGTTGCTCCCAAGGCCTGCCCATCCAGCTGCCACTGTCCCCACCAGCTCACTGTGTCGTAGTCGAGCCTCGGCCTGGTTGACTTCCTCATGTGCCTTCCACTTCCTGCTGGTTCTCACTTCTATGCCTGCCGAGGACAGCACAAGGATCTTGATCACATTGTCTTTGTTGTCTTGTTCGATGATGTCCTTGGACACATCCTGGTAAACACAAGACAAAGAAGTGCCATAGTGGTCAAAAACTGCCCAAAAGTTAAACTGCAGCCTTTGTAAAAGGGGTGGGATACACATGCACATGCACATACACACATCTGGTAGTCTTTAATGAGTTCCTCTGTCGATTCTCCCAGGAAATGGATCAGACAACGGATGACCGCATCATGGCTATCGATCTGCTTCTGTGTAAAAATAAGAGCATGAAAAACTACCCTGCTCAAAAAACAAAAAAAACCAAAACACAATTATAGTCAAGTGAATTATACTTCTGTGAAATCAGCCTGTCCAATTCAGGAGCAACACTGATGGTGTATCAATTTCACCAACAGTTGGGCAAATTGAAAAGGCAACAGGCATAAATTACCGTTTTTATTCTTTCCCAAGACACCACTTAAAAATGAGTACCTCCACAAACCATTTCTCTATTCTGCTCCTTTCTACCTGATGTTTTAGTTACATTGCACTGTCAGTGTCTCATGCTTTGATGAACCATAAGGTGGTGACTATCACTCGCTGGAGTTGGTCAAATAGTGCCGGTAGTGCAAGATGGAAACTTAAGTGCGAGCTCTGGCAAGAACATTTGCTGTGTCTCTCTGTGAAGTGTACAGACATTGGAAGACACACCAGGAGACAGGTCTGTATGCCTGCTATTAGCATAGCTTAACATAATCACTGGAAGGATATAGATCCATTACAATGGTTCTATTTACTTCCAGTGGTTATGCTAGGCGCGGACTGTTCCTTTAAGTGCACATTTCTGCTCAAATGGTCATGAGCGGACTCCATTTGGAATGTATTAGGGCCTAACTTCGACACACATTGCAGCCCAACACTGTGGCGCGCAATTCGCATATGCCAGAGAGCCCAACACTTTGGGGTGCAATTCACATATGCCAGAGAACATCAACGTGACAGAGCCTGGAGACAGGATTGAGAATGTTATGCTACCAGCAAAAGCATCTGAAGAGCACAGGGTGCAAATGGTGATTAATAAGTCAATCTTGATGTTCTCTGACATGCACCAATCACGCTCCACAGTGTTTGTCTGCAAGCACATGCACCATGTGTGTACATCGGACCCTCTTACCACCCTCAGTTATTTGAACCGAAACATGACTTGAGTCTCTTCCATGTTCTGTACAGAGATGCAGCAGATGTTCTTGCCACAGCTTACAGGTGTGTGCCACTACCTGAGTGACTCCAGTGGGTGATAGTCACTGCCAGGTCCTTCCAGAGGTGGGACACTTGCCAAAAAGCAAATGTGACCAAATCATCAGCCAGAAAGAAAAACAGATATAGTCTGGTGTCTGGTGAATTTTTCACTTCAGCCTCTGCACAACAGTAGGGGAGATAAGTGTCTCCCCACAGTCCTGAGACTTGGAAGTGAGTGGAAATGTTTTTCAGGCGACCCAGTCATGGTCCGAATCCATCAGCACTGACTGTAGCTTAGTTTGGCATTATAGCTGCCATCTTGCATCTCCACTGAAAGATTTTGGCTGAAGTGAATTAATTTACTCAACATTTTGTTTCCAACTTTCCATGTCCAGTAGTCACACAATGCTCAAATCAACACAGAGGTCTTGACTGTCATTTTGGTTTGTGGACCATTTTTCAGTGCGGAAAAACACCGAAGCACAGACAGGTTCTGTGGTGTTTGTACCTAGCAGAGGTGCCCCCCCGCAGCAGAAAATAGTCCCCAAACTAAAGAGAAAATTCATTCACTTTGGGTGAAATCTTTCGATGGCTACTACACCGTACTAAGCTATGGTCAGTGCTGATGGATTCGAACAATGGCTGGGTCACCTGCAAAATGCCTCCACCCACTTATTCAAGTCTTGAGACGACGGCAGGTACATAGTCAATTTGACCTGGGGGTGGCATATCCCTTTACGTGCTCTCACCAAAATATCAGTTCAGTTCAGTTGAGATCCATTTAACTAACATATTGCCAGGAATTCCCTTATGGTAGTAAAACAAAACAAAGGAGCAACTGTGGCCTAATGGTTAGGGAGTTGGTCTTAAGATCAGAGGGTTGCAGGTTTGAATCCCACCCTTACCTCTCCCTACATCTCTATCCATGGATTAAGTGCCCTTGAAGAAGAGTAGAGCGCAAGAAAACTAGGGGGTACTATGTAGATTACACTCATACCCTACTGGAGTGTGGTTGTCTTCAGCCACCAGTCTACATGCACACTGTATACCATCAATCTGTCTCCGGGTAACTGTGTGTTTAAAAAAAAAAACAAAAAAAAAACAACTACTGTGCCATTAGAGATTGAGTGGTGATAAACAAAACTGATGGACATGATGTACACTACAGACCAATAGTTTTGACATACCTTCTCATTCAATGCATTCTCTTTATTTTCATGGTTACTCATTGTTGATTCTCACAGAGGGCATCAAAACTGTGTATGAACACATTAAGAATTATGTGCTGACCAAAAAAAAAAAAAAAATCAATTCTAGCTGTTGTCCAACAGCAATGTGAGCATTCTATCCTCCTGAATTGTACACAACACAACTGATGGCCCCACACATCAAAAAGCAAATTTTTTTCTATTTTCAAGTAATAACCCAGTCAGTCAGGTCAATCTTA
The DNA here is from genome assembly GCA_029814465.1 of Ostorhinchus cyanosoma. Lineage (NCBI taxonomy): Eukaryota > Metazoa > Chordata > Actinopteri > Kurtiformes > Apogonidae > Ostorhinchus > Ostorhinchus cyanosoma. The sequence goes on from JAPTYQ010045699.1 coordinate 5,640, forward strand.
GCTGAACACAAAATTCATTCATTTACTCACTACAATTGTAGAATTAGAACTTTTAGAAGTTTAAACCTTGTTTTAGGAATTTGCCAATACAAGGAAGATTTTCTTGATCTGATAAGGAGTCACTTCGACTAACATTGCCTCTTATCTTTGAGCCTCCATGGAAGTCACCTCTGTTACAATCTGTGGCAAGGTTTTTCACATCAACGGTCACTTTTAACACCACTGTTTCACCTACATAACATGCTATGTCAGACCAAGTGACTCATTTTCAGATCAAGAAAACCTTGCTGGTGAATGCCTGAAGCAAGGATTAAATGTCTTGAAAGTTCTAGTTCTACAATTTGTGTGTTCAATTAAGATTGACTTGACTAGGTTTTTTTTAACTTGAAAATAGAAAAATTAAGCTTGTTGAGACGTGAGGGAGCATCAGTTGTTTTGTGTGGTGTAAAAGTCTTGACATCGATGTTGGACAACAGCTAGAGTTTATATTTTTTTGTGAAGTACATAATTCAATGTGTTCATGCTGTTATGTGGCCCTCCGCAAGAATCTACAATGTAATATAAATAGCCATGAAAATAAAGAGAATGCATTGAAAAAGAAGGTGCGTCCAAACTTTTGACCTAGTGTAGATCCTTACAAAATGTTATTAAAATGAAACTGGTAAGTAGACTCTACATTAACGAAAAATTGCATTAAAAATGGTGTTCTTCTATGTTTTTACCTGACTGAGAGACTCCAACACGCTTTTTATTTTTGTGCCTGCAGTACCACCCTTTGTCTTGAAAACGGTCAGGAGTTTTGGAGTGTAGAAATCCATCTTCGAGAAAAAGGTTCGGTCCAGTTGGATGGTAGTGATCCTCTTGAACTCCTCTTTCACCTAAAAACAAACAAATCAAGAAACACGCACACAACACACAGATACACATATTGAAATGTTTTAGCTTGAATGAAATGTACATATGTAGACATTTTTACAGGCGACATTAATGAATTGAAGACCTTTGAAATGAATTAACTTATCTAAGTACCTACTCACTGCCATGAAAGTGTGGCACAAACATTTATGATTACCTGAGATTCAGAGAAAAGGGCAGGCCATCTCTCCATGACATGTGGGACAGCAGGCATCTGGTTGACAACCTCCAGTCGTCGATATGGAAAGGTCCTCTCCATTTTCTCACTGATGATCTTGTTGTTGTTGGTCTTTTTTACTTCTATGAGTAGAACTACTCTCTCTTCCTCCATGGTTTCTTTTGTCTGTCCTAGTGGAAATGGTGGTAAGTAATTTACTTCCGCCTTTTTGGGTCTTCTCATTCCTTTGGGATGGGAAGTCAACTTTTTGTTCACTTCTAACTCTGGACAGGCTATTTTGAGCCCTCTTACTTTTGCCCTGTAATTTCCCATCTTGTATTTGACCCTTTGTTGCAAACCGTACATACCACTGAACGAGCCTGGCTCTTTGAGGCATGGGTACTTCTCAATTAAGGCCTCAACTACATTCAGAACTTGTATTCCCGTAGGGTATGCTGTGTACTCAAATATTTTTTCAGACAATTTTTCCAGGACGCCGCTTGTCACTCTTGGGTTATTTAACAGGGTGCCTTCAGAAAGGTAAGCTCGGTTTCCTGCCTCCAGGAGGAGCTGAATCTCAAAGGAGAATGGTGGAATTTCAAACTTTCTTGGCCATGGTTGGGAACGGTGTGATGGACTTTCATCAGATGAAGAAAGCAAAACAGTGTCCTGACATGCTAAAGATGTGGATGACATGCTGTCTGATTCTGGTAGGTTATCATCCTTTTCTTCCACTGCACTGAGATTTACAATGACTGGTTCAACTGCAACAACTTTCAGGGAACCCCTGTCTTGAACATCTTCTATAGAGGTCAATGTGAAGAACTGCCCCCCAAAATCTTCATCTTGATACATTAGAGTAAAGCCATCTGGTATGCTGAATGTACTCTGAATGACTAGATTGAGGTCCTCTAGAGTACTGGGGATACCTGATGGAAGAACCAATTTGTGGACTGTATGATCATCAAAGATGACCCTTAGCTTTGCTGGGGTGGACATCTGAGCAGACAGGAAAACAGTGCAAAAAAAAAAAGAAAAGAAAAGAAAAGAAAAGAAAATCCATTTAGTTGATTCTGACAAAAATCATTTAAGCTGTTGATCGTCTTCCATTGCATATTTAAAAGGGAATGGTGATGTGGTGTTTTAAAGTAACAACTCGTCTTCCCGCGACTGTGTACATAGCCAGGGGATAGAAATCAAGTAGTTCTTTAGGCTCAATTACTTGAATGTTTCTTGTGTAGTCTAGCTCATAGCTCCTGAGGTGCTCATTGTACCATGCATTTAGTAGCTTGACAACAAAGACTATGCTATCCAATACCAGGATGATCTGAGAAACTTCAGCAAAGTCAGGCAAACCTGCAGTTGAACCATGACACAGCAACATTCCTGGTGCATAGCTTGTACCTGAGAAGGTCACCTTGTTTGAGATATGGACCATTGTGACATTTGGATACTTGGACAGCACCAAGTCTTTAATGGCCTCATTTAGTACATGTAATGACACTTGTGATGTTCTGGTAACAGACACAGAATTTTTGAGTGCACTGTACTCATGGAGACACAGTGCAACCATGAGTTGGTGTTTTTTGGCGAGGGACAACAGTATGTTCCTCAAACAGCCTGTCTGTCTGACAATTTTTTTGAAGAAGCTGTGCTTCGCTTCGAAGCGCATTGTCCACAAGGCAGACAATGGACCAAATTCCCTTATAAGCTCAGGATAAAGCTCAATGAAGTGGTGCTTGGGAAGAAGTTTCTCTTGGGGAAATGCATCAAGAAATCTTTGTCGGTGTTCGGAGATCTTACTGTCCAAGTAACAGATGCTTTCCTCTGTATGAACTGGGGACATCACTAACTCCACTATGTCCTTCAAAACCATTAGCACCTGCCATACTGGATCGTCCTCAGTTACTCTAAACCCTATCATAAAAGGCAAAAGACGCAGCAGGCACCAATTTTCATGGGCATTCCCTCCAACTGACCTTTTTGCAGCAAAACTAGCCGGGACCAAATGTGGGCAATTTGTTCGGTCAGTCCACTTGTAAGGGAACTGAACAATTAAGTTATTGAGTTCTACCAAGGAGAAATACTTCTTGATGAACGCATGCAGTGACAATGACAGCTCTAGGGGAACAACGCCCTCAAGAAGGTCATGAAGCACATCAGGAGGGTAACCAGATGTCAAATCAAAATAACACAGTTTTTCCGATAGTGCACACTGGTTTTTCACCCCATAGCATGGATTGAGAGAAGGACTTGATAAAGCTGTCTGAACATGCAAGGTGTGCTGCTCTTGCCTTCTTCTCTGAAAAACTCCTGACCTCACCTCGGTTGTCTGAAACGTTGAGTGCTCTCCCAGACAGAATCGACAGACATGTGGTCCTGTGAAACTTTCAACAAATCCTGCCACAGCATGAGCACCCAAATTGTCAGCCACTATGCTCACCACAGTGCCTTTGATCACTTTACCAAAACTCAGAATATAAAGACCATCTTTCTCCAAGCTCTGAAGATCCCGCAATAGTGGTTCTAGCACTGTCTGGAACCCGAACTGTTTGGTGTTGCTGGCCTTACAGAGAATGGCTAAGTATATACTCGTCACAGATCGTGCATGTACTGGGATGTTCCCTATCACCCAATACACAGCCGTAACTTTGTGTATCTTATGGGATGTCCCAAGGGGGTTGCAGATCTCAAAGTCATCAATATACAGGATAAGACTTAATCTATCCTCATCTCCAGAGAAAAACTCATTTTTCTGAAAATGAGACCCATCTTGAAAGGACTGATATTTTGCTGCACAGTCTGGGTTCCTTGCAGCATCTAGGTACTTTTCTCGACAATTCTTCAGTACGTGTGTCAAGGACTGCAGTATAGGAACATACTGGAATGTCTTATTTTCCTTCTTGTTCAGAATATACTCTTTTGGTTCCACAACTGAAAAATGTGATTTCATATAGTCCCTTCTCCTATATGATGTAGTAAAAAGACCATCTTTCCCTAAAGCTGAGCTAATAGGGTGTAACTTGCATAGGTTGCTCACCAAATCGCTTAACAGAACTGAATCCAAGTCACAGTTGTGTTTCTTGAAGGTGGATTTGACAATATGTCTCAAAACTGGTCCAGATGAGGAGCAGGAAATAAACTGTAGCTCATCTACAATTTCATCAATGCACTTGTTCGGCACATTGTAACAACTCTCCAACTTAAGAAAGAGCAGTCCAAGTCTATCCTTGATAACTTCAGACAAATCCTCACATGGTTCAACAAAAACCTCAGTATCCTCTTCAGAAGAAATAGTTGGATCATCCTGGACGATAGGACTATCCGAATGCATCTTCAAGACCTCAAGTTTAAAATCTTCATGTGAGTGCTGACCATGTTTCCTGTGCTTATAAGTACAAAAGGTTGAATAGATGTTTGTACTGAAGCTACAATCTTTAAATACACATTAAACAACTTCAAACTTCTTCAGATGACTGTGTAAATGTTCAAAATACTGTTTCTCTGAAGAGAAGGACGCTAAACTGCAGCGCTGACAACTGAATGAAGCCATCACCTTTGGAGCAACTGATTCCACATGATGGCGGGAAAGATGGATCTTGAGAGCATTAAAAGTCTTAAATGAGCAAGGGCAATTAGTATATAGGCAAGGTATGGATTGAGTATGGCCACTGTGTCCATGTTTGAGTCTGCAGTGCTTGAAAAGATCAACCCTTTTATTTGAGGCAAAGCTACAACTTTTGCAAAGCCACCTCATCGTAGGACACCTAGGGCAAAAAACAAAACAAAAAAACATAAAAAGAATTTGTAAAATTATATTTCCGATGCGTGCGCACACATGCGCGCGCACACACACACACACACACACACACACACACACACACACACACACACACACACACACACACAC
>JAPTYQ010045759.1:0-10618 GCA_029814465.1 Ostorhinchus cyanosoma
TAGATGCACCAGGACTGATGGACGTCCATTTACAGATAGAGTTCCAGTCTTTAAGGATGCAGTAGGGCGGGGCATATGGGGGGGTCATCTAGTCAGATGGGACAGATGAGGAGGTCCATCCAGGCAGGTGAGGGTGGGGGAAGATGTTCATACGAGGGTAAAAAAATGCATTCTGTGCTCCTGTTTCATTGTGTCAATGTCTCCTTGTGTCAATAACAGTAGCCATGTGTGCGAAATTACGCATACAAACCGTTCGCATCTCCTTTTTAGACATGTTAAATATAGACACAGTTTCTATGACCAAAATCGCTTTTGGGTTTGATAAATCACTTTGCATGTGCTAAATTAAAATATTTACATTTTCTCCTCCCAGTACACGCACAACTGCATATAAACACCCCACATGCTATTTTGCACCTTTGAAAGATGCACACGTTTTTATACACACAAGTCTTTCGTAGATCCAGCACCAATGTATGTATACATACAAAAGAGCTGGATAAACAGTTAAAAAAAATCTGTTTTTTGGGGAGGGAAAGTGGACACATTAGTGCAGAGATGTACATTGAGAAAGGTGAAGTGCATCTAGGAAAATCCAGATCATCTTCTCATTCTGACAAAGCAGAAGAATAGCTGCAGTGGGTGTCTAACCTTATTAAAATTTAAATATTTTTTTTAATTTTGAGAGTTGAAGTCTTAAGTTTTATCACATATTAGTCAGCAGTTAATGTTTTAAGATAGTAAGGTTTTAGGGTAGTATGGGTTAGTTGTAACATGAACACAAAGACTTAGATCTGCCCTTAGATACACTTTTAAATACACATTCAATTTAATTTTATTTGTAGAGCCAAGGTTATCTCATAGGGCAATACTGAGTAAATTAGTACAGTACCAGTCGAGTGAAGTTCTGTTTCTCATACATACACTGAGTCTACAAACGAAGCGAGCTGAGTCATTTTAGAAGAAAGACTCCCTTTTGTAAAGTGGACCGCATCCTGAATGTTACCGAAAGACAGACTTCTTCAATTGTTCGTGAGTATTTGACGGCTTTTCCATAGACTAAGGATTTTCCACAACATAAGTTATTTTTTGATATGTTCCATACCCACACATGAAGACAAAAAATCGGGCATTAAACAGTTTTGATCACAATTTGAACACAGCATACCACGCACAAAGACAAAACGATTCTGTTCTGTCGAATCTACTAGTTCGCCAAAGGAGGAATCTCGTGTGACCAAACGTGATGTAACAAAAACGCCATCTTGGCCGGGTCCTCTGTAGACGCGTACCTATTCGATGGCCGCCATCTTGGATGGGTCTCCCGTGCTCCGTCAATAGGCGCAACTACAATAATTATAACCTCCCGATTTTTTTTTTTACAAACATGAGAGATGTACACCTAGTTTTATCACAGGACACTGTCACACGTGAAAAATACATGCTTCTGTGGTGAAATACTAGTCTTTATAACCTGAGAACCAAGGGAAAAAAAGTCTTACAATTTCTGTTTTTGTGTGATATCCTATCTATTTGGGCCTAAAAAAACATTACAATTTAGATTTTTTAAAATATACTTTTTATTTTAATTTCACTGCATGTCCATTGTAGAGGACAACAGGATGATATCTGCGTGAAAATAGAACTGAATTTAGAAAATGAGAAAAAAGGAGCAGATTATATCTTTAGAGTGTGCTCATGAATGTCAGGTGGCCTGTGGCCACACCCTCCAAGTCTGTCCCCTTTCATGGGATCTATTGACCTTTCTGACCTCTGACAAAGATTGAAACTGTCCAGGATGAGTAGATTTATCTAGTGGATGTATGTATGTTTGACTTACATCTGACATCATGTGGTCTGGTTCTGGTCAAACCCCTTCCAGCAGTTGAGGCTAGCACTTCATGCTGCTTTACATCTATCAGTAATTACAATGATCCACTAATTACTGGCGATGAAATTGCTCTTTTAATAAATCCTGCAAAATTTGACAAAATAGTATTAAATATGTAAGCTTTGAGCTATTGCAGTTACAAGCTAAGGGTTAGTTTTCATTGTAATGCAAATGTTCTATATTGTGTGCAAAAAAGTAATGTATTTGTACATTGTCCCTGACATAACCAACAAAGGTAAAATAAACAACTTGAACAACTCTTAAGCAATGTTACTAATAAGACCTTTTAGGCCTCTTAAACCTTTACAAAGGAATTTAAATGTTTTTAATAGTTTTCTTCAATTTCATTTTATCTACGTATACAAACTTATGTACAGTTTATCACAAACAACAATATTTACATAATCCTCTCTGTCTTACAGGCATGCTCAGACACAATGGTGGAACATATCAGGACCGGGCCATTTAAACCCAATAAAGTTTGTAATTACATTACTTTACAAGATACACATGCCTACAGCAGTGGGTCTTACAAGCGTTACTACATTTTTGACACACAGCTCAAAAAATCTGATTGTAAGGCTTCAAGCACCATGTCATTTTGACATCAAATGGACATGAAGTCCAACAAACCAAGAGAACAACAAAAACATTAGGTTTCCTGGCCCCTAATAATATATTCAAAGCAGTTCAGAGTCAGTGATAGGGACTACAACATTCTGACACCCACTTTAATGAACCATTTCCACTACAGCGGCCCACAAGTTCACATACACTCAAAAATTCAATAAAAAGCATCAGGACTGTACCCTGGTCTTATGAACTATTCACCCCACCAGTCCATGCATACTTCACAATTTCATTCTTCAGGTGCACTTGTCTACAGTTTACAAGTAACTCACTACAGTTTACAAGTAACTCACACATCAGTCTTATACACTGTCAGTGATTGTTAGACTTGTACCTGTAAATCTTCTCTTCTTGGGAGATGCAAAAAAATTCAATTTTTATCTTTTTCATGTCAATAGCCTGGAAATGATTTTATTGTGCTCAGAAGTGGATGACATAGTTGATATTCGTTTATTATGACATTAAGAAGTAAACTCCAGCTCCACTAATAAGAAAACCATACCCTCTGTTCAAAGTGCCCAAAACAGCTTCTCTTCTTCTGAAATGCACAAAAATGACATTTTTATCTTTTTCATGTCATAACCTGGAAATTAGTTGGTTGATTTCAGAAGTGGATGATATAGTGTATATTAGTTTATTATGAAACTAGGAAGTAAACTCCAGCTCTACTAATAAGAAAAACAATACCCTTTGTTCAAAGTGCCCAAAACAGCTTCTCTTCTTGTGAACCGCACAAAAATGAAATGTTTATCTTTTTCATGTCATAGCCTGGAAATGAGTTCATTGATTTCAGAAGTGGATGATATCATGTATATTAGTTTATTATGACATTAGGAAGTAAATTCCAGCTCTACTAATAAAAAAACCCATAACCTTGGTTCAAACTGACCAAAACAGCTTCTCTTCTTGGGAAATGCAAAAAAAATTACATGTTTATCTTTTTCATGTCAATAGCCTGGAAATGACTTTATTGTGCTCAGAAGTGGATGACATAGTTGATATTCGTTTATTATGACTTTAGGAAGTAAACTCCAGCTCCGCTAATAAGAAAATCATACCCTCTGTTCAAAGTGCCCAAAACAGCTTCTCTTCTTCTGAAATGCACAAAAATGACATTTTTATCTTTTTCATGTCATAACCTGGAAATTAGTTGGTTGATTTCAGAAGTGGATGATATAGTGTATATTAGTTTATTATGAAACTAGGAAGTAAACTCCAGCTCTACTAATAAGAAAAACAATACCCTTTGTTCAAAGTGCCCAAAACAGCTTCTCTTCTTGTGAACCGCACAAAAATGAAATGTTTATCTTTTTCATGTCATAGCCTGGAAATGAGTTCATTGATTTCAGAAGTGGATGATATCATGTATATTAGTTTATTATGACATTAGGAAGTAAATTCCAGCTCTACTAATAAAAAAACCCATAACCTTGGTTCAAACTGACCAAAACAGCTTCTCTTCTTGGGAAATGCAAAAAAAATTACATGTTTATCTTTTTCATGTCAATAGCCTGGAAATGACTTTATTGTGCTCAGAAGTGGATGACATAGTTGATATTCGTTTATTATGACTTTAGGAAGTAAACTCCAGCTCCGCTAATAAGAAAATCATACCCTCTGTTCAAAGTGCCCAAAACAGCTTCTCTTCTTCTGAAATGCACAAAAAGGACATTTTTATCTTTTTCATGTCATAACCTGGAAATGACTTTATTGTGCTAAGAAGTGGATGACATAGTTGATATTAGTTTGTTATGACAGTAGGAAGTAAACTCCAGCTCTACTAATAAGAAAACCATACCCTTGGACAATGAAGCTATTATTTTGTGTTTCAGATTGCAGTAAGTTCTGCAATTAAAATACAAAAAATGAAAAGTGAATTACTTTGCTCTTTAATAAAACATACTATTGCATGGTCTCCTTTATCATATCAGTAATATTTGGCAAATTTGGTTAGAAAACAATTTATAAAAAAAAAAAAACCTTGGATTTTAGAGCGATGAATTGAATATTGAAATCCAGAATCTGAAGGATTATGAGTGGCTGTCAAGGACCAGCTGCCCGGAAGTACTTTCGTTATTGTCCAAGGTTTTATTTTAATTATATATTTGACATTTCTCAACCCAAACACACGAATGTCTCTTTGACAACTTAACAATATCATAGGTTAATGCTAGGGCCATCATTTTGGATCACTTTATTAATAATTGTATTTAGAAAAAATGATGACTTTTTGGTCGAACTGGAAGAAGGACAACACTGAAACCAGACTGTCTTCACCAAAACTCTACTTCTACGATACTTCTTAAAATATCTGAAATAATCCATTATCTTGACTTTTTGTTGACAAGTATCATCTATATACAGTGTACTTCCAAGTTCAGCTGTACTAGATATTTGATTTATTCAAAAGATATATCTTTTTACAACCCTAATTTCATAACCCTACTTTGGAAACCATAAAAACTACAAATATGGCACAGACGTATATCACACTCATGGTGCGGCAATTGGGAAATATTTTGGTGTTTTTCCTAGAACTGTAAGTTGTAAATACTGGACTGAAACTGCACTGAGGAGTTTAACAGAATGGGTAATACACTGGTGCAATCAAATGTTTAATATGTAATTGCTAAATGGGTGAAATTTTATTTTACCTATATTTTGCAGCGCCCCTTGTTGTTGACTCTAGCTGAGGTAAAGAGCTTTCCATAACAGTTGGTTCCATGTCTGTAGCCCCTGTTGTTGCTGAATAATGAACCTTCAAACATGCACCAAGGTGAAGGTTCAAAAGTCATTGTTTCAAAGTAGGAGCCCTCTAGAATCTTCATACTGATATATGTTACTGTCCTGGTCGAAACCTTTCCAATGATGTATTTGGTTTAGCTCTACGACAAAGTTTTCATTTTCTCATTTTGTGTATAGGTGGCTACCTAGGGCTTAATTTCTTAGAGGATTTTGAAGGCTCAGAATATAAAATGAAGCTTTATGTTTATTTTTTGGGTATAGGGAGTTCAATGAGTAATTTTCAGAGATAACAACTCTGTTGACAATCTAGGGCATTACTACAGCTTTGGAGGAAGGTATGAGGTGGTTGGGTTTAGGATTAGGGCTGAAACATTTGTTCTCATTCCTAGGTTGTCAGATACCGTCATTGGATGGCCAAAGTTTTTCTAGGAGGAAACTGATGCTTTGATCCTGGAGGTCCAAGGTTGCAGTGGCCAAATATGGTCAGATCTCCACAGCTGATGAAGCAGTAGGAGGTTACTCAAACTGTTGATCTGGTTTGCCCTGATACACCGAGAACTGTTCCCCAGTGTAAGAAAAAAATTATATTTTTTTTCCAATAAAGACACTCACATGTAGAAACCTATATTTAAACCTTGTGTCACAAAGATGAGTGGTGTACACAGATCACAACATAAACAAATACCATGTATAACAAGGATGAAATCAGAAGCACCTGTGTGAAAAAGACACATGGCCAAGATCACAGTATCTGATTAAGATAGAAGCTCTGATCTTTATCTTATTATAATAAAGATAGATCTTATAATATAATTGTAATAGATAGGTAATAGATATGTAATAAAGATCTAGTACCTCGTAGGATGACAGTCAGTGAGCATCTGTTTCTCTTTTCTTCTGGATTTTCAGGGAAGAGAGATGCTGAATATATACTCAGTATCTGATGCAAAGGCAGTTTGTGGTTGGCTGAGAGCGATATGAACGTGTTAGTTTGCATCACAGATTCAGCTGTGTTTATTCAGTCCATGTTTTCATTACACATTACAGAAGCCTTTGCTCAGATGTGACGGGACAATTAATAAATGTATATGTGCTGATACAGGTAGTTGCATTGAATAGTGGATGTTGTGATTATTGCATTGAAATGTGCCTGACATTCTTGAAACCTGCCTGTGAGGTTTTGGTGACATATGCACACCGCATATCACCAAAACCTGCGTTTTGTGCCGGTCAGCCAAATTACCACCCTGCACTCTGCTGTACGCTGATACAAAATGACAGCATGAGCTATAGTACATGCACTGTAACACCTAATTTTAAGTTGCAAACACACACAGGCGCGTGTGCACACACACACACACACACACACACACACACACACACACACACACACACACACACACACACACACACACACACAACAGGGCAGGGAGACACCAGACAACCAGGAAGTGGGATAACAGCCTAGCAACCTGACAGATTTACACAACTTCAAAATCACTGTCATCTGAACTCTCATAATCTAGTTCTTTAAGCTCCTCTGGTATCTCCTTGGGCAAATCCTCCAGCAGAGAAGCAGCATTTGGTCCTACAGCCTGGCTGTAACTGAGCATGCGACTTGGAACTTGTCCTCCACATCAGCAAGACTTTTCTGAAGAAGACACAGTAGCCCACGATGTCCCTCTTCACTTAAACTGTCTGGAGCAGGGGTGGGCAATTAATTTTCCCATGAGGTCACATGAGATACTTTGATAGTTATTAAGGGCCAGATCAGTTCACCTGCAGCTCAGCTCAGTATTTGTCTCTAAACACAGTAAACAAAACAATATGATGATACAATGAAAATGTGGAGCACAGAATACAATTATTGAATGAATATTCACATAAACATTTTCAAAAATGTGCAAAACTAGCTCTGTTACCCTTTTATTTTTTCCATCCATGTTAACTTTATATGAAAAACTATAAATGCAGCTTTGTTTGTTTGTGTATCTCAGTTCCTTTTCTGACTTCAGTGGTGAAACATTTAGAAGTCCATGTCTTGTTAAACTCTGCATTCTAAATCAATCCCTCTTTTTTTTGTTGCCATTAGATGACATCTTAATGGGCTAAAACTGACCAATAAACCAGTGCACAAGCCCATGAGTACAGAAAGCATGTGCAAAAAAACGTTAATTTAGCAGATTCTACAAAATAAAAGTTGTATGATATATATTTGCATTATCTTTTAATTTGCCAATGACCTCATGCCAGGGCCAGCTATCGGGCCGCATGTGGCCCCCGAGCCTTAATTTGCCCTGGTCTGGTCTAGAGGGACAAGTAAAAGAAAGGCATGACAATATTTCCATTGAATTAGGTCATGGAGTCACCAAAATCAACAGAATTGTTTCAGGAGGAGTCATTAATATATACAGCAAAATTGAAAAATTCACCATTACTGCATTACTAACCCATCTCTGCAGCAGTGTTTGGGTACAAATCTATAGTATCCACAAAACCATTGCTGCAATGAAATAATAAAAGTTAGCTTCTTACCACTGTCTCTGCCAGAAGACATTTCTGACATCATTGTCTGGATTTTCCTAGCCAGCCTTCTAAGATAGGTGCAGTGCTGTCTCATCTCCCTCATCAGAATAACCTTTTCCTCTTGAAGCCGCATTTTTGACATGTACGTATCAAAAATCTTCTTCTTGGTGAGGATATTGCTTGATTCTGTAGTCACACAAATAACATCCCTTGAACACTTTTGACCTGTAATTACCATATCTGTATCAGCCAAAAGTAGTGTATGCACATCCAAAAACAATGAGCAGGGTGCAATTCTTTTTTTAAATCTCACAAATGGTGTAAGCCTGCTGAAAACCTAATGGTCAAAATGTTATTCTCTAATAAGAAATAAGTGAGTGAATCCTCAGTGTATGGGTATCTTACTATCCTCTTAAACCTTCATAAGTTGATCATATCTATAATATGAAATCTAGTATTTCCTCTGTATTCAGTTAACAGTTGTGCACAACCACAGCAAGGAAACTAGCCCCACAACAAGAGAAAATGTCATATTAAAATAGACAAGCACCACAGCTGCACAAAAATGACAGAGGAAACACTGTGAAATCAAATACATTTTGTAGCATATGTATTCAGTACCTTATACTATATAACATCAGTTTGGTTAATCATGCACACAGACACATACAATAGTTTAATAGAGAGATTGTTCCACAGATTCTTCCATACCACTGTGCTGTGCACTTCCCATGGCCATATTAGACTGTCCGCCCACTATCTCCTCTTACTGCTGAGAGTTTGCGCTCCACCTTCTCCTCAACGATGCGCTCCGCTTCGGGTACCTGCTCATTGTAGAAATTGATTGTTTGCATCAGCTTTTTCTTCTCTTCCCCCAATTTCCTTTGTTGCAAGTGTTGAATTTTGTTGCTGTCTATAGTTATAAAATACAGAAAGCATTATGCAGAAGTGTGTGTATGCAACAGTTAAATGCAATACCGTTAAAGACTCATGACTGAATAAACATTAAACATAAATGTAAGAAAACTAATTGACTTGATGGCCTAATATCTGTAAGATTTAAAGGGAGACATTTTTAAAACTGAGGACCTTAACACTAATACCAAAACAATTCAGATAAGACATCTACAAGTGATAAAATAAATTATAATCTTAAATAATCAAACAAAAATAAAAGATAAGTTATCAGCGTACCAGTGTTATTATATAGGCTGGCTTTTTTTTAAATGAAAACCAAGAAACATTTATTCAATTGATTGCTGCAGGCTATGTAGGTCTTCACATCTCGTACCTAGAGAATCTTAAAAAAAAAAACAACAACAATATAAACAAACAAATCAGATGTATTTTAGGCTGTAGATTTAAAGAGTTTCAAGCTAAATATTTATTGAGCCCAAAATCAGTACAGTGTTTCCATGAAATACTGTACCCTCAGTAGCCATTGTCTGACATCATGTACCCACTGATGCACCATGTTGCCAGGACAGCCAAGTTCCCTGCTCAAATCTTCCAGTCTCTGAGACTCAGCCTTAGCCTTTTGGAAAGTCTACAATACAAAAACAAAACAAGATTTTAGCCTTTGAAATCGTATTGTCATCTTGAAAAAAGTGAGACAAAACATGAAAAGCTCTGTATACTGTATGTAGCGGCTATCTTTCCATGCTTCAGATTACCGCTACTATTAAACAGTCATCTTGGCAATTAGCTTGACAATAAATTAATCCTCTGAGGAAGTAACTTCGTTCAAAAAGGAACTTTACTTGAAAAAGCAAAAAACAAGTTTGGCAAATGACTGACTAGACTTGAAATCAGAAGCTCCCAGTCGTTGAAGTGATTATATTTTTCAAAGCCAAAATTCAAGTAAATAGCCAAAGGAGGGATGAATAAGACTCAGAAAGAAACAGAAAAGAAACAAAAGGAGCGAGGAAAAATGGGAGACAAAAAAGAAGACAACGTCAAAGACAGGGCAAATATTGATGACATGCTAGCTAGCATGAAGGCTGGCTTCGACAGCGTGGGTAAGCAAATTGAGTCCAACAGGGAGGAAAATCGAAAAGAAATGAGGGACATTTGAGAAATCATTCAAAACGTTGGAGGTATGCTCAGACAGGAACTTGCCACTTTTAAGGAGGAGATAGGCAAACGATTTGAAACCATTGACATAGGAATGGAAGCGCAAGGTAAAGACATTAAAGACCTACAAGATCGCGTGGTGGAAACCGAAGAGTGAAATTCTGATTTGAAAGAAATTCTAGCATCCTCTTTGAAGCAGCAAAGGGAGCTACAGGAGAAAGTGACAGACTTAGAATGGAGGTCGAGAAAAATAATATAAGAATTTGGAGAGTTCCAGAGGGCACGGAGAAAGACTCAACACATGCGTTTGTTGAACGCCTGCTCCATGAAGAGCTTAACATCACAGTGACACCAGCTTGCAAATACAACACGCCCATAGAGTGCGGACATCCAGGTTGACTCAAAATAAAAATCCTAGAGCGACCATTGTCAACTTCTTGCAATTCAAACAGAAGGAGGATATCCTCAACAGAGCATGGAAGACCAAAATCGAAATTGGGGGAAAGGGAGTGACTTTTGACCACTTAGACTTAGACTTAGAAAACTTTATTATCCCCATGCGGGGCAATTTGTTGTACAGCCAGCAGGGAACCATTAAAAACACACACAGCAATACATACAACATAAAATTCCAATAAATAAATAAATAAATAAGTAAAGTGCACAGTAATAGCCTGGATGCAATTATAATAAGCCATTTATGAAGCCAATGGATGTTGGTAAAAATGAGTTTTTAAGTCGGTTAGACCTACA
>JAPTYQ010045862.1:0-10613 GCA_029814465.1 Ostorhinchus cyanosoma
AAACATGTTCAATGGATCGATATCAGCTCTGAAATTCAACTACTATGAGCTGTTTGTGTTGGTCTCATTCTATTTGTAAAAAAAAAAAAAAGACCTTTAGTTGGATCAGGGCTTAAAATGAACAAGAAATTGAAGAAAACATGGGGTGGGATAATAATGTTTTCCGTGACAGTATTTTGTTGGAAAAAGTCACTTTTGCTTCATTTTTCTCAGTTTAGACAAAACTCTTTTGTAAGTCAACACAACACATTTGTGGGTCTTTCGAGGTTAGGATGAGTCTTGACATGAGCAGAAACCCAAAAAGGCAGGTATCAGACTTCATTCCAAAGGAAACGTCCTCTGTTTTAACATGTGACTACATCTGTCCACTGAAAACCACACACACTAAACTGTGTTGGTATTGAATGTTAAACTGAAGGATGAAGACTTCCCTCATGGGTTCTGAAAATTCCCTTCCTTCCTAAGATGAATTAAGTCTTTAAAATCCCTCGACTCATGATAAACTGAAGGATGAAGTGTTTCCTTTATGGGTTGAATTTAAGATTCTGCTCATTCTCAAACTAAATGAACTCTCTGGAAACCCCTGCTGGATTAGCTGGATGGTGTATTGTCAGAAAGCTGAAAACAGCTCATTAAATACTGTCTTTTTAGCGTTCTCACAGGATGAGGAGGCCAAATATGATGATCTCATACAATGTGATGCATTACTGTAGATCACAGGTGTCAAAAGGACCAAACACGTTCAATCTGCACTGAAGATATTAACAATTATTTTAGTTCAGCTTCCAATTCAATTTACAGTGTCTCAGATGATTAAAATACAACGAAAGTCACCTACAAATACTGACAACTCCAACTTTTTCTGTTTGTTTTTGTTTAAAAAATTCACAAGATTTACAAACAATCCTGTCCCAAAAATTTCTATAACCTGAACAAATATGAACAACCTGAAATGTCTTAATAGAATTAAATGCAATTTGAACAATCCTCTGCCTTTGACTAAATGTTTGGTGCATTTGGAGATCCACCTGTAAGTTGTGTAACGTGCAAATAAGAAGCGGAGGCACATATTTTTCTTTGTAAATTTTAGTCTGTTCATGGTTATTCACTTTTTTAAAAGGATAGTTTGTAGATATAAACACTTTCATAATATAAAAAAAAGCTATTTCACGGGGAGCTACTGGTATTCAGCAAAACCAAAGGTGTTCATGGAGAGGGCATGAACCACAGGAAGAAGAGAAAAACACTCTCACTTGGTTAGAACATTTAATAAAGGCTTTTTAAAAATGTTCGAACCAAGTAAGTGCCTGGATTTTTGTCTTTTTCCAATTTTCATTATTTAATTTTACTTTTTTCACTTTAAAGCACAGAAGTTTGAAACAAAATGTTTGGAACTGACATTATTTCTATATTATTGTGTTATTATTCCACCGGTCCAGCTCTATTCTACAGCTAACACTGTATAAAGTAGTTCAATGAGCTCAACATTCAATATCTGCAGCAGTAAAATGAATGAAAAACATCATGTATTTATAATCAAACACTGACAGACTGCAACACTACTTTAATCTGCTGATAACACTTCGATACTTTCACATGAGTACATTTACTTTACTTAGATCAGGGGTTCCCAAAGTGGGCTAAGCGTACCCCCAGGGGTATTTGGAAGAAGAAGCCCAGGGGGTATTTGAAATTTTGGGGGAAAAATGCATTAAATAAATCATCATTTACTGAATACAAAATAAATGAGTATTAATGCTGAAATAGAAAAGACAATAAATACATTCATATAATAAAAATGACACCACTGACCTTATTTCAATATTTTTACTTTTTATTATTATTATTATTGTCTATCATCTTGTTTAAGTATAACATTTTAGAACATTTCTATTTAAGTTAATTCATATAAACTCAAATTGATAGTAATTGATATCCATTATTATAAGTATTTAATTATTGAACCATTTCTGCTTCGTGCCTGCCTCTGCTGGTTCCACCGCCACAATAATACAAGCAAATTAGATTATTTGTATATATTGTTGTGTTGTTGTTATTAACATTATCATTATTATAATAATTATTATTACCTTATCGCCCATAATCAGTCTATATTGTTTAGTTGCTCTCACTGTTTATCTTTTTCATTGTAATATGATGTTGTTGTTGTTGTTAGTAATTATTTTGTTGTTGTTTATTTGTGATTTTTCTTTTATTTGTTGTTGTTTTTCTGTCCACTGTCTTGTTAACTGTATCACTAATAATCATTTTGAAAAAAGGAACATTTCTATTTTATATTATTTGGATGAGTTTATTTGAGTAGTTAAGTAATAATTTTGGATTGATGACAGGTTCACTTATTCATTCATCACCATTTCATATTTTTTGGGGCAAAGAAAGAGGGTGATTTTCAGTTTAAATTTTGCCCAAAATGTGCTTTTAAAGACTTTGTTGTGATGTATTAAAGTTAATTATATGTTGTTTGTTTACAAAGTTTGAAAAATAAAAACAAACACCTTTGACTCAACAAATTCTGACTCATTTTTTTAATCAAAATTGCTGGAGCGACAGTTGGGGGTACTTGGATAAGAATCTACATTTCAGGGGGTACTCCAGCGTAAAAAGTTTAAGAACCGCCGACGTAAATAACGGCTGTGAGAACTCTAACCTCCTTCACTGCACGTGCACACATTCCGCTTTACTCACCTTTTATTTATCACCATCCAGAAACAAATGATTGAATGCACTTTCATCCTTTTGTCTCAACCATTTCCATCCTGGGTTTGGCAGAAAATAACATCCTTTTCCACTTCTATCATGAAAGCGGTTCGATATCCAGAGGCGTACACTGGCACAGGCCTCTTGGTTTCCAAAACAACTGGCTGCTCATCAGCCTGAGAGCACCTGAAAGCCCAGGCGCTCCTCCATCACCTGCAGACATGCAATCACAGGTTCCTTACTGGGTTATTACGAGTCATTTATCACCTGCTTCACATTTCCCTCCCTTCAGCATCACTTTAACTCCAATACTTTGAAATCCCTGTCCTTAGCCATTCGTCAGTTCATTGCATTTCTTTTCAGCCTCCCCAACATGTTTTATCTCCTCCACAGCTCACCCCCACCTCGGCCTGTGCACCTGGCTCATGCGGCTTTTTGCTGCAAACGCAGCTCCGAATGTACTAATCAAAAGCTATTGACAGGCTTTGATGCTATGCTGGTGAGCGCATAAAAACCTCATCCAGCCTCAGGAGGGAAGTAGCCAAAAAAAAATAAAAAAAAATACGAGTAAAACAGCCCTTGTCAATTGTTCTTTTGATTTTCGTCACACAGTACTGCTGCTTCTTAATAGACGGGTGGTGAATGTGAATTAAAACCCTCCACAGTGGTGGGTTCCCAGTGGCAGCGAGCAGGACGGATCAAAAGGCAAATGAGGAAATCCACACAATCCATCTGAGGCCGGTATCGTATGGGGTTTACCCTCCTGTGTAGGGACGCGCTGGCATAGCAACCAAAACAATTGATTGGCTGCTGTGTCCTGCTGTGCGCAGCGCAGGGCTTGTTATATGTGATATTGTTTTTTTTTGCTCTTTGCTGGCTGCCCTGGTCCTTTATAGCGTGAATTATCTGTGGTTTCTCAGGTGGCGGGCCGTCATGTACACTTACCTTCCATTTGGTTCTGGATGACTTTGAAGGGCAGGACGTGGAGGGAGGCGGGGGAGACTGTGACAGAACATTTAAAGTCCCTGAAATGGTGCTGCTGCAGTGAAAGTAGTGAAAATAATAACCCGACTTTGAGACTTTATCATCAAAAGTAACCTGTAGTAAAATAAATGTGTTTCTATTTGTACTTTATATCGAAAAATGTTGAAGTGGTACCATATTTATTCATTTTTGTGTGTGTGTGTTTTTTTTTCAGTGTAATTCACAACTGTTTGTTTTAGTACATTTTCAGTGATTTCTTTCTGGAAATTTAGCTGAAATGCTGTGAATCAGTGTAGACAACATATTTAATACTTTTGTAACTTTATATTGTGATCATTTTTCAGTTGTATGTCCTATTTATCTGCCATAGATGTTGTAAGGTATACTTAGTGCCATTAAAAACACACTGGTCTGAATCATCTGTATATTTGGAGATATATTACATTCATTGGTTTAGTTTTAACCTTCATAATAAAGAGGGAAACATTGGTTATTAGTCAATGAACTGTGGACAAATTGTGATCCACTGAACAGGTTTATTCAGTCACTGAATACGAGGATTCAGAAACTGAAAGTGTCTTCATTCACTCTGGGACGTTCACAGATTAGTCCAAACGCTAACATCGAAAATAATACAGCTGTAAATTGTGTTACTCATCTGAGCAGCATTTACAAAATAGGCACCTGAGAAAATCATTTTCTGGAAATTACACACGTTTGGACCGTGGGTTTTTAATGGCGCTAAGTATTTGTCTCAATAAATGGATTTAACGCACATTTTGAAATGTCACTTTGGAAAATGGTTGAAAAAGTTCCCAGATTTTACAAACACTTTTTAGGATTGAATTAAAACATAGCAAACACATAAGTCATGTGACTGATCAGCTGTTTGAAGCATCTTCCAAATATTCAGATAAAGTGTGGAACATGTCTGCTCCAACAGCTCATGATGACAACATGGAATTATTCACAGCCATTTTAGACGGAAGTCACCAACAGGATGCTTTGTGTCTTCTTTTTGTTTATTAGAGCCACGATGAAGCAGATTATTCACTGCAAACCAGAAAATGGAAATGCACATAATTACCGTTTAAGCAACAAACTGGTCCACAGGGAGCACGAGCACAACAGGGCATCATTTACACTCCATCCACACAGCAGGTCTTAATGCACAATTTGGATTTTTGGGTGAAATCCGATGTTTTTGTGTGCGTATGTGTGCATATTACACATTCAATGCGACTCCTATTAGTTTTGATTATGAACTGAATGTGATCCTGAAGTGACGAAAAAGACGTCCTGATCGCACAGGCGCGCACTGTCTTTATGGAAGTAAATATGAACGGACGCACAACTATGACGTTTGTCGCATTTCAATGGTTCAAAAGTCGGATAAATGCGACCTGGCCGTTCAAACTGAAGTCATTGCAAAATATCAGACACATATCGGATATGGGACCACATATGACAGTAGGCTTGAGTCGGGTTTATACTGTTCAAACTGTCTTTAAGAGATCAGCTACAGGTCACATATGAACAAAAAAAAAAATCAGATTTGGGCCACATTTGCCTGTGGACGGAACATGGCCTTATGGACTCTATGAACAGCCCCACACAGGGGGAGAAGTGGGTAGACGCTCATGTTTTGTCTTTTTTTAAAAGTTGTTTAGAAAAATGCCCCATGATGCCAGTGACATGAAGACCATTCTATTAAGTTATTCCACAAAAATCCATCAGTAGTATTTACTCACTATTATAACATTATCATGACTGAATCAGTAGCAGTTTGTAGGTTTTACTGGACACAAGAAGCTGCATGAATGTAAATGTATTCAACATGAGGCAAACAGGATAACATTAGCCTTTCATAACGTTAGCCTTTCATAACGTTAGCCTACTCACACGGTTTAAGTATTGGTGACATCTCTCCTGTAAATGTGCAGTCATATGGGCAGTAGTTTAAAACTGACCCATTTGGAAACCACCTTAAAACGTACCTCAGAATGATGCGTTCCATGAAAGTAGGTTCTCTCAATATATCTTCCTCAGACCCAGGAATGCATTTTTGTCCTCTGTAGGGCACAAACGTTTGACAGTTTTACTTAAAAAATGCTGTCTATTGCAAAGGACATTCTGTTAAAAATGAGTAAATAAATAAGAATAGTTAAAAAAAAATTTATCTGAAAAAACTACTGCATTTTACCGTTTCCAATTAAGACAATTTTTTCATATAAAAAAGCTAAAAACTTTCACTTTCCTGGGTCTCAGGTGGATATGTTACTCACTTGAAAGACGCTAATTCTGTCTTTCTCGTTCACATTTCCAATAATCGCGCATCTTTCAATGAGACGTGCAGTGACCTGTCAATCAACTGGGGTGCTCAGCACAATATTTTCCTGGACATAACCTGCCCTATGCTGCCTCTGATTGGCTCATCAGTCCTCATGCCTAAAGTTAACCAATCTAATCAGTGAAGGCAGTGAATACTGGCCAATTAGAGGCAGAGGAGGGCGGGTCATGGCGTCACCATCCAAGGGGCAAAAATGGGCAATTTCGCTCATAAATACGACTGAATGGTGCGGATCTGGGGAATTTAGAAGTGGGTGTTCTCGATGCTGACTGACAAATAAGTAGGTATACTCTGTGTGCTGCCATATACCTTGGACTACACCTCTGACCCCACTACTTCCTGAACTTAAAGGAGTGATATTTTGCTTTTTTAAATGGAATTCCTCCTTTTCCCACATTTCCCTGTGGTCTCCATAAACTGTAAATGCTCTGCTTGGGTCTGAATTCTTCATCCATTCAACTCCACAGGTCCATCTTCAACTCTATTTCTGAGGAATGACACCAGAAAGGTGGTTTGGAGCGCTGGCCCTTTAAATGCAAATGAGCCAATTCACACCCCGCCCCCTCCAGGTTGTTGACCGTGCTTTCTGTCCAGTTCAACCACTTGTGTTTATTAATACAACCAGCAGCTAAAGATTTGAGGTAATCGGTTTGAAGTTTGGGCATGTTTTCAGTTTTTACTACAACTGCTGTCGCTGAAACAATTATGTCAAACTCAGAGAAATGTTCATTTGAAGTCTTGACCTTATATGTGCAAATGTCATGACATAACTAACTATAAAATCCTGTGTTATGTAGTTCATTTGAAAATTTACTGCAGTTGGTTTTGACAGATTTGAGATCAGTTTGGTGCAAATATGTACACTTTCATGTTACGTGACGCTGGTCAAAATAAATGGAAAATATGCTAAACATGTGATATGAGGCAGTGCTCTCACTATTTAACCGAGGCAAATTTATCTGGAGAGCACAATTCATACACAGGGTAATTCACGGTGCTTTAGAAAAACGGAAAAGAGACAGGTTAAAAACACACAATTACAATTAAAACAAAATCAATAAAACATGAATAATAAATCAAATTAATAAATACATTCAAAACAGTTCAAATGTATTTTCCCGTGTACATGATAAACACTTCAGTCCATGTTAAGCGTCACTGCTGACGCCCTGGTTCAACAACCTGATAAAGGTGACATTTGTGTGACTGCTGCCTGACTTTCAATTCCTTTTACACTGTTGACCATGAAGGCCTGTGGTAGTTTATATCAGGCTTAGTGCAACTGAATGTCAGCATGGCTTTATGGATTTGGATTACTTGTATTCATCTCATTGTCAGCGTTGGGAGACGAGAGCAGCAGGACAAGAAACGATGGATAAAAGATACGCATCTGTGATTCATGAGAGGAGGGTCATGATGGAGTTCAGCGCCCGGTTTGATGTTTAACTCTGTAATAATGCTTTTTTATGTTTTCCATTGTGACTCCATCCTCAGTACATGTTGGGAAAAGCAACGTCCTTTACACTCAACTTCAGAATAAAAGCACCGATTTATCTATGTTTAAGATTTGTTTGGAAACTTTTAGCAACTTTTTGAAAGTGACTAAAACACACACATTTTCCTGTAAATGAGCTCAGATGATTTCATGAGTCCCAGTCACACAAACCATGGTCTGTCTGTAGATGGAACAGTCAGTGTTTCACACTTATGCTACGTTTCCAGCTCGGATCGACTTGGTATTCCTGGAGAACGTGTTCATTCCAGGATAGTTCTGACTTTACAATACCTGGACGTCATAGTGGGGGGGGTTCTTCCGTGTCGTCTGCTCAGAGTTGTTGATAAACTCGCTCGTTGCGTGTCGTCTCGTGTCGTCTCGTGCACCACAGACTGAATTTCCTGGAGCGACCATGGTGCAGTTTGGTTCTGTCATCATGTGGATTCATGCACCGCCATATTTACTGTCAACTTCCACATGTGTACTTTGTGAACCAGTGGGTCACAGAGACTCCTGTCTGACCAGTCAGTGGTTTGCAGGGTTTATACGTCACGTTTTAGTATCGCTTGGAACCTGGGCAGAGGTGATACCAAAACTCTGGTACCGGGTATCAGATTCCAGGTCCTTTTTCATAATGGAAACGCAAAAGGCCGAGTCAAGTCAAGTCAGTTCCCTGTAGTGGAAACGCAGCATTAGACACTAAAGGATTTTTCAGACCCTTCTAGAGACTCTTTATCCAAAAATCCACTGGTTACAAACCCATCCCCTTTTTCTGGTGTTTTTGGAGACTGACATGAAAACATCATTTTTTGTCTAAAACAAATCACTGACTAAATCAGTTCCTCTGACATCGACAGTCTTCTCTATTGTCTCTTTCGGGTTCATTTAGATTGTTAATGTCGACTAAAAACCACAAATGTTCTGGTTGTAAATGTTCATGTTTTACTGTGACTTGTTGTCGTCTCTTCAGTTAAGCCTAAACAGAATGTGCCCACCTTTGAAAACCCTGGGCCTTCAGTCCATGCCAGGGTTTCCTTATCATTGACCATCTGCTGAAAAAAAAGCAATTCTGCCTACACTGGTCTAAACCCATAATATTTGCAGAATTAAAGTAGTGAAATTTACTAAATCTGGTTCACTCTTAAGGAAAAATAAATCAATCCAGCACAAGTGGGACTTAGCCATAGTTTTTCTATGAAATAATGAGAATGAGTTTTACTTAGAATGAATGTTTGTCTCGTAACTAAAACAGTATCTGCACATTAGAATTCATTCACTTTCATATTCCTTGTGTAAAATTTGTAAACATGTAACAAAACATCCTATTTTATAAAAGGGAATCAGACTCCGTGTGTCTCGGGC
Source organism: Ostorhinchus cyanosoma (assembly GCA_029814465.1). Taxonomy (NCBI): domain Eukaryota; kingdom Metazoa; phylum Chordata; class Actinopteri; order Kurtiformes; family Apogonidae; genus Ostorhinchus; species Ostorhinchus cyanosoma. Next base: position 8,910 of record JAPTYQ010045862.1, read on the forward strand.
ATCACACAAAATCCATACAGAGCTGACTGCTGCCGTTTGTCAAACTTATGTGTTTTTGGTTAAAGAACAGACCAGTGAAAATGACAAGTTAATAGGACCAATATTTTGACAGATATTAGTAATTCTGGAATACAATAGCCTTACAATCACATTGCTACGACCAGAATCATTGAACCATCACTGAAGTGGGTTACCTAGCAACAGTTAACCCTTAAACTCTAAGCCTAAAATGGTCCAGTTTGTCATTTCATTTCATTTTTGTCATTTCGTTTTCTCATTTCAACTATAAAAAAGGGTAAAAAATATGCTGAGTGAGTCTGTTTGCCCGTTTTTCATTTTCCAGATCTTTACATATCTAGCAGTCATTTGCATTTTACTGCAAGTTATAATTCTGCCAAAACAGCTTATTCTCCAGCTTCTAGTACAGATGTGAGTAAAATTACCATAATGGCCCAATAAAACCTATAAAGCGCAACATTTCAGGTTTCAGAAACTGTTGGAATTTTTCCAATTGTACAAACAGTGAAAGAGTTACAGTCATCCAAACTGGATCTGCACAGGGTGTGTCAGCGATGACACGTCAGGTTTAAAAGAGTTAAACAATAGGGCCACGTTGCCATGGTGTAAGGTTTCCTGTGCAGAAACAGACATGCCAGCTGAGAGGTTATTCAACTGAAAAAGCCGGTGGAATTTATCAAGAAAGGAAAGGAATGAAGTGGATCAGAGGATCTAGAACTGTATCGAGGACCCAGAGTCAGTTCAGAAACATCTGTATCAAAGTCACTCTGTACATTCATCTGAATATGGAGTCTGTCCAACAGTTCTTTCCTCTATCAGAACCTTAAACCTGAGATCTTACTGTAGCTGTCAGAGTAGAGACGAGGAGACCATATTCTGAGAAATCCATTAGAGGAGTCGAGGATCTGGTGAGGAGCGAGCCGAGTCGAGATGAGGTCAGGGATGGACGGCAGGTGGGTTTACTGTAGACTGAGCGTTGTATGTCACAGCAGTTGTTGGTATACGCACGCATTTTCTTCCTTTCACATGTTACTCAACGCCATTCGATGGCATGTCAATGTACGCCAAGATCTCAGGTTTACAAATCTGTAATCGCTGATCATAAGCCTAACCACTAACCGCTAATTGCGTGTTATTTTACGTAACGTGAACATACGCACAGAACGCTTATAATGCGTACAGATAACACGGCAATTAAAAGTAGAGTGTCATCTGTACGCAATTCATGACATCACTTTGGGAGACAAGTGAGGAGAACAGGAAACAGATGAGATCAGCAACGAAGGATCAGACGGAAGGTAAACGCTGGACAGTCTGACATCAGAGCAGAAGAAGAACCAGGGAGGCTTCTATCCAGGGCGGACCGGAGGACGAGCTGCAGCTGAGTCTGAGTTGAGCTGATGGGATGGGCGTGGCCGACCACTGAGAGGGCGGAGACAGACAGTCAGTACGTTTACATGCACATCTAAATCGAGCTATTGGCAATAATCGAGCTAAGGACTTAACTGGAGTTTCAGAGAAATCCGAGTATACATGCACTGCGAGAAAATCGAATTATTGACGTTCAACTCCCAGACACTGGGTGGCGCTACACGCCCTTTAGCGTTGGCATTCTTCCAGTTGGTGTCATGGATGAAGAACAATTAGTAAAGAAACTCTGCAGATTTGAAGCAGACGTAGTAGAAG
>JAPTYQ010046234.1:0-10598 GCA_029814465.1 Ostorhinchus cyanosoma
GAGAGAGAGAGAGAGAGAGAGAGAGAGAGAGAGAGAGAGAGAGAGAGAGAGAGAGAGAGAGAGAGAGAGAGATGCAAAATCCATTGCAAAACTCAAATCTCATGGTCCATCCCATGCAGGACCGGACCAAACGCTACACGGTTTTCCTGAGTACTGTTGCACCCCTGATAATAATAGTGAAATAATTTGCACCCGTGACATAAATCGTACGGTAAAAACACCTCATGTTCATCATAGATCACAGACCTGAATGCAGACCTCTGTATCTTAATTTATAATTATGTCGTTGATGCTGGAAAATCATTCTCAGTACAATCCCAGGCGTGCAGGTTGTGTTGTCCAGCTCGTTTGGAACAAGAACAAGAAGAGTGACAAAGTGTGATAAATCCTTTGCAGCGATGTTTGATTAAACAAATGAGACGAATAAGACTGCAAACAGAGTGTCTGTTCTTTTCCAAGCTGCTATTCCACCTCATGAATGTCAATGAGGTGGTGGTAGAGAGTTATTTATAGTTGAAGATTGAATGCAGGGTCTATCCTTCTGCCTGATAATGCCCCCCTGTTTGTCTTCATGTGGAGATGGAGAGATGTTTACGCTTACAGCTACAGAGCCTGAGTATCACACCCAGAACCCCAGACACAGGCGGAGGCAGAAAGGATAAAGAGAGCAAGAGGAAGACTAAGAAAAAGCAGGACGGAGAGCTTCAGTTATATTTGTAGGGAATGCCTGTAGCAGCGGTATATAGACTCAAATAAACACACACACACACACACACATAGACGACACAGTGCATGTTAATGCGGGCCGCTGTGTGTGGGCCATGCCCTTCTTGTGATGCCAGCTCAGTGGACACAAAGTATGCAGGAGTCATCGCCGACTGCCACGGATAATTACCATAATGAATGTAAAGGCCCGGACACACACACACACACACACGCACACTCACACTACATCATAAAATAGTCCACTAGGATTCAGAACAGACCGAAAACTGACCCCGTCTCCTCAAAACAAATGGCTATAGTCACAAAAGTTCCTCGCCGGTGAATTATTTCATCATGTGTACAGAGTTTGGAAAAGGTGTTAAAAGGTTACAAATTAGGAGGAAACGACGTTAAATGTTGCCTCCCTTTGAATTGCTTATTTTCCTCATATTTTGTCAAATCTAATCCCAAACATCATGAATATAAAACATACAAGTGTCTTAGAATATGACGCTTTTTGCACATGCATTTTGTTTTTTACCTCCGTTTTTCATTGTGTCTTTTATTTCTTCATTATTTTTTTCAACAAGCAAAAGTAGAGAATGGAAAAAACTTACATGACTCATCGAAGCAAGAGGTTATTTTACCATAGCTGAAAAATAAATTCAGCAGCTGTTTTTACATCATTTTCATCAATCGCAGACAACTATCATTCATTACATGTACAAAAGTATCAGGGCATCAGACCACCACATTTTTTCAACTTGTGCCACTTTCTATTACAGTTGACTACATTCCTCTGCTTTTAGGCCCAGTGTGATATTTATTCATGCCAAGAAATAGTTCGGTTCATTTGATTTATTAAAGTTTTTATTGGAATTTTGTCTAAATTAACACAGAAAATTAAAAAATAAGGCACGAAATTACATGGAAAACAGAACAACACTGACTGCCTCACAGGACCTAACTACAGAAAACATTTGATGGTGAAAGACAAATTATAGTTTTTTTTTTCCCTTTTGAATTGTCAGTATTTACACATCACTTCAATTTAATAGATAGTTATACTGTATGAGCCAAAAAAAAGTCACAGTTGGTCACAAATATAGGATATAGATGGGTGCTTGTATGAAATGGGGTTTATTTTATTATCTGGCACTTTGACAACTTTTTTTAGACCCAATAATAAAAGAGAAATTTAGACATATTGGGATCTTAGTTAAAATGACTCTAAGTATTCCAGTAAGTAAGTATTAAAAGAATATATGTGAATGTACATTTTGATTAGTAACTGTCATTATCTTCAGTAAATGATCACAGTTAGACATATTTTTCATGCAATTAGGCTGCAGCATGTATCTACTTACCCCAGTGTTGAATATATATGAAGTCTATATTACCTCTGGGCTCCATAGGACATGCCTACAGTTGCCCTGCTGCTTCTTTTACCAAATGTAAATAATCTTGAAGCGTCACAGATCTTACAGCGCTGTTGAATAATGCATGTGTGGAATTACAGTTGCTCTGATAGCTGCCTCTGTTGTATCAGGGCATCCTCTCTCTCCTTGATTGATCACAGCCCATAATTCTCTCTGACTAAAAAGTGCGATGTCACAGGGAAGGCTCCGATAAGAGATTCTGCTTTGTCACCCTTTGAAAAAGGTCCTTCTATCCACAGTCACACCGCCAGCGGAAATTGCACACTCCACCGATCCACAGAGTGTGAGGTTTAGAAATAATGCCTTTGGAAAACCCTGAAATAACCACTCAGAATACATACATATCGTAGCTGCGGGGCATTTTGGCTTTATTGAACCAACCAGTTTGCTTTTTTTTGCAGATTAAATAATATGTTTCTTTGGAGAAGTTTCTAAACTTCTTGGGAAGATAATTAAATTTAAATAATTGAGACGCTTGAGAAGTGGTTTTAGCTGCACTAGAATAATGTGCAATGAGCAGAATCCTCAGACCTGAGTGCCATATAGCCTGAAATAAAAAAAAAAGTTGGGAAGTCAAGAGTTCTATCAAGTAATTAAAAGTCTTTCATTGTTTATAGATTTTTCCATCAACTATTCATTGAAAAGTTGGAATTGCAGAAATTCGTTTGACCAACTGATTTATTTTACAATCTTCTCTGACATTTCTCCTCAAACTCTCAAACATGTCCATCTCTGCATTGCTGTAACTGTTAAAATATTCATTTCTTAATTATTGATTTATTTAAATATATTTACAGACATATCTTCCGTCTTTCAAAGCTATAGACCAGCTTTGTGTCTTAAAGGTAGGGTAGGAGATGTTTTCCTGGACCATTTTTTACTATATTGCTTAAAATCTTCTTCACACCCCAATTGCAACCAATTAATTAAATGCTCAAACCCAAAAAATAACATTTTTATTCACCTGTGGAACGGACAGGACTGAAAAAACACCATCCAATAATTTTAACTGGCCCATCGAAGTGATTGAACGGTGATATGTCTATCAAACTCAACTGTCATTTGTCCCTCCCCCCTCTGCGTATACCCCCCTTCATGCACAAATAGCCCGTTCTCAGAGGCTTGGAGCACTTATACAGGAAATTGATGCTGCATAGTGCTTGTGAACCTTCAGGAACAAGCATTGTGCATTCCGGTACTCTGGAGGCGTGGCTTCGGGGGGGAAGTCTGAAGAAAGGGGTTTGGACTTTTGAATTGTGTATTTTCAAAATGTAGCTTACTCAAACCATTTTTACCCTACCTTTAACATTTTTTTCTCCTTTCTTTTCATCAGTGATGGAACAGCTCTTAATGAAAAGTAATTGGAGAAGAACTACTATAATAAAAATATTGATCAAAAGAAATCTAGCAAATAATGTAAACAAAATATTTGGATTTGTTGGAGGCTTTTTGCCAGGTTGTGAAGATGCCTTCAGGATGCAAGAATGAACATAAAGACAGTAACACTGTGCTTTTTAGTTTTCACATTCTGCATTAGCTGATAGTTTACATTATAGCTCTGTTAGCTTAGCTCTGCTTTTAGATAGAAAATATCAGTCTATCGTTAATTCTAATACTTCTCAAAGGTTTTTAATCCTCCCAGCACCAATATTAAATCCTGAATTCTTCATTTTTCTTTAAATATGAAGTTCACTTTGGTTCCTCTGATCATTCCATCTTTTAACTTTTAAATACAATAGAAAAAAAGCGACGAGGTGCTTTCATAGAAAATCTAGTGTTAAACTGTGAAACATTTTGTGTTTTTTTTTTATTATTTTTTTTTTTAACAAACCTCATCTTCACATTCCCGCGTGCAAAGCAGCGACAAGGACTTGTAATTGTGTCGCAGGCTTGCAAGGAAACTTTTTCTTTACACAACAGAAGAGAGCACAGCAGCCCAGACAACACATTTCACCATGATAGCAGTGCAGTTTTATGACCTGCTGTGTTGTTTTCTGATTATACTCAACTCAGGAGCATGGACTCCATCCAAAAACGGTATATACTGCAGGGCTACCTACTGTCTGGGGGGAGAGAAACACATGGTCCTTCAATAAAAGATAATAGAAATGACAATCAGATTTACCATCTTCATTCATCTTCTTCATTACCATCTTCAAGACACTGGGAATAAGCCAACCCACAAGGTCCACTGGAGTACTGGTTATACTGTACAAGGCAGCTGGTAATTCATTACATTTAATAGGATGCTACTGCAGCTGTGCTTCAGGGCTACTGCTTATTCAGTCTTTGATAAGAGTTATAAAAATCCCTTCTTATGAGTTCCTCTGTGGAAAATCTTACACTGCACAAAATGCAAACAGGAAAAAAAAATTATAGACTCCTCTGAAAAGTAGCTCCTCTATAACAAATATACCTGTTGTATGATAAATCCAATATACTGCATGCTTACACAATAAAATAAAAGTAGTTACTCCCATATATTTTGCAAACTGAGGTTATTATTCTATCTCTATGTGGTGGCAGAGAGCAATGTCACCACAGTGGCCCTTCTTCTTTCTCCAGCACTCAGCAGCAGACAGCAAGAAAATTAGTCTCTTGGGGCAAAAAAAACCAGCATTTAATGTACTGTAAGTTGAAAAAAGTGGTGAATGGTGAAGCTACTTTCCAAAGACGTGACCCTGTTAAGGTGCTGGTAGCAACTGCTCTATATATAAGTGTCCTGAGTGGTGTCTCAATATGTTCTGTCCATCCAAGAATCATCACGAATTAATGATTACAACAGTTTCTGTTGGTGGGAAAGGGCTCTTCACCGGAGCGAAAGAGGAAAATATGGATAATATTTAATATGTGTGTCATCGGTTTCAGAGGTGGAATGCAAGTACGGCTGCTCACTGTAGTTTAGTATAAATATGAGGTACTTTATGTGAGTATTTGCATTTAACGCAACGTTATACCTCTACTCCACTGCATCTCGGAGGCAAATATCACACATTTTACATCAGTTCAGTCATCTGAGAGCTTTAGTCTCTGTTCATGTTACAGGTTCTTATTCCCCTCATGTTCAGGGAAAACTGTGCATCTCCAAATGTGATAAACGGAATCACGTCGAGTTTCCTTTATGCACTGTAAAAAAATAAAAATCTTACCAAGTGTATTTTTCTCATTTCTAGTCAAAATATCTCATCACACTTAAAATAAGACATAATCACCTAAAGAGTAACTTTTCAGTGAGATATAAAGAACTTTGTTTTAGACAATAGATCTGGAAAATTTTATTTCAAGAAATCTCGCCAAGATAATCTTCACTTGTTCCATTTGCAGATTTTTTTTTTTTTGCTTAATTCCTTAAAAACAGGACATGGGGCTAAAAAATCAAACCAGATGTAGAGTAATGTTATGAAGTAAGTTTGGAAGCACTTTGGGTCTATTTTAAAAATAAATACTCACTAAGGTAAAAGAGAGACTATTTTTCAGATAAAACACATTTTTATGTTATTTGACATTATATTTAAAACAAAAACGGTCAAAAGGACACAAAAATTACACACTACTATTTTTTTTAATTTTTTTATGCTCTCACAAGTACATTTTAGGAATTTAACTAATTATGCAAGACAGAGTGTTTCACAAAAATGACTGTTATTGCAAAATCATTCCCAATTTATTTGCATTTAAATTGGCAGGTTCCGCATGTACTGCAAGTGGACACGACAGGTTACATACAAAACCTGGAATGAGACTGAGATTCATGAAAAACCTACATGTCTGAATGATTAAAAACCACACGGATCATCAAATTTAACACAGTTACATTATTTATAGACTATTTAAGACCATTTCAAGCCACGTTTTCAAGATAAAATGCACTGAGTCCTATAGGTAGCTTTTCATGTCCCAATTTTGATCCTATTTTTGGCTCCAAAATTTTTTTTATTAAAAATTTATTCATTTTGGGATGGCTCAAAGCAAGAGTATAATTTTTTAGCCTTTATTTGAAGTCATCATTAGGTATATCCTGGGGGGAAATATGTCTAAATTTCTCTTTTATTATTGGGTCTAAAAAGGTGGAATAGTGCCAGATACCAAAATGAACCCAGTTTCATAGAACCACCCATATAACAAACATATGATGGTCTTATAGACTGTGATGCACTACTTCAGATTAATCTAGTATACATAAAGTAGTACAAAGGAGCTCAACCTTAAATAACTACAGCAGTAAAAAAAAGAAAAAAAAAAGGGACAAAAAACCAGACACATTAATGCAGCAGGAAAATTAATCAAAACCATAAGGAGTCATTTTTATAGCCACTTTTAATTATTAAGCACATTTTGCGGCTAAGAGTAGCATTTTTTTGTGTGTGTTTGTGTGCTTAACTAAGGTTTTGCATGAATAGCGTTTACTGTAATTCATGGTATCTTCACATTGTGCTGTTGTTGTTTTTTTTCCTCGAGTATTTCCTCCACCACTGCTCATAAATGCCAAGCGAGTACCTTCTCCTGAATGATGTCTGAACATGTTCACTTCATCCAGGAATCATCACAAATTAATGACTACTACTACTACTACTACTAGTACTACTACTACAGGAGGTGTGAAAAGGCTCTTTGGGGGGAAGTGGGAAAAAATATTAAATGTATGCTTGACGATTTGTCCCTCATTGTGATGCCACTTGGTTTGTACAAAGGCTTTTGGCTTAGCATGCATTTATGTGTTGCCCGTGCAGAGACACCAAAACATCATGTTCATTAAATGTTTATACACACTCATCATTCTTACTTCAGGGCCCTTTTTCATGCACCGCTGAATAAGGGGGAGAAAAACTGGCTGACTGAGTGAAAATTGCTGTCTCTGCTTGCAAACATACCCATCCACATACAGCAAATGACATACAGCAAAGACTGAATTTCACACTCCGCCCTCTATAGAGCAGAATTAGGCTCCATCACAGCTGAATAAGTATGATGGGAAAGGACATTGAGAGGCTTTCTAGTAATCATACATGTCAGGATAGATTTTTCTCAGGCAGAAAATTTAGAGTAAAGAACAAGGTTGAAGTGCGAATAAAACGAGGTAGGCAGGGTCTGATGGATTCCAGAGGAGGATGACTGACCACTAATTGAGAAAGGGGCGCTCCTGTTGTGTCTCACTGCATGTCGCACAGACAATGGAGGGCAAATTAGGTTTTGCGTAGTCATACGGGGGATATAAGGTGTGATGGAGTATAATAGAGGCAAATGAAATGAGGTGATTTAGACTGAAAGATGCAGAGGACACACTTCCTTAGGGGAGCTTACAATCACTGGAGTGTGAAAAGTTATAAGAACTTAAGAATTATGAGCCCAGACAAGTCAAACTCTGTGTCCCTGACTTCTTATTGTAGACGGTAGAGACGTCAAATCTAACGTTACAGGTGAGGTTTGATGTAGGAGCTGGTTTGTCCCAATTCAGGCAATGTGAAAAACAGAGGGTGAGCCATAGGTATGTCACTGAATGGATGTGGGAGTGTTTGTGTTTGTATCTGTGTGCAGAACGTGTTCAAGGCAAGTTGAGTTTGTTTCTAAACCCCCCCTAGAAAATGTGTCAGCTGGATTCCAAGGTTTAACCCATAAAGGCTCAAACAGCCACTGGCGACCAAAAGCATCTGCTGATTTAAACAGTTTAATACCTGTTGATCCACTAATCCTATCAATACTAGGGGTACAGGTACAGGTAGCCCATGGCTCGGTCCATACCTCGGTTCTTGGGCCACGGTTTCGGTACGTGTTTTATGTGTAAACAAAACAGTTTTTTTCCTCCTCAAAATTCCATTTTTATTTTGCTTGTTAACAAAAGGTAGGAATAAATTCTATCACTGTACTGAATAAAACTAGGCTTATGGCGTTAGAAGGTATATCCCTGAACGCCCCCCCAATCCTTAATGATGCCATGACTGACGTGAGGCATCCCCAGGTCATGACCTTTCAGTTGCATTTGATTTGAAGTCAATCAGACAAATAGTTCAAGAGATATGAACAAAAGAGTGTTTAGTGATTTTAAACTTTTGAGCAGCCCCTTGTGGGCAATCTAGAAATGGTAAATCATCCAAAATCAGATCAGTTCTTCCTCTCCATGATATTCATTGCTATGGAAAACATGGAATTTCTAAACCGAATATCTTTCAAGTTATCGCGTTAGCACGAAGGGGGCTTTTTTTAAATAAATAAATTCCTGTTTTGCATAGAGATGTAAGAGAAGATGGCAGTATAAAAATGCCATGGTTATCTACTGTATGCATTTCTTTGTAATAGTGCGTCATGGTATTGTATGTATGTCAGAATCCTGCACTGGGTCGGGTACCCGCGGGTACTTAAACCTGAGTTACTGTGTGGACAGTGTGTTTAATCACAGGTTAGGTCGGGTTGTGAGTTATATATGGGGTAAGGCGGGTGCAGTTTTCACCTTTCGCTGCCAAAGCAAAATCAGTTGCAAAACCAAAATCCTGTGGTCCATAAGGGTGGATTGTCCCGTGCAAGGTGGACCGAGCGGTACAGGTTTTTCCCGAATACCATTGCATCCGTAAATCAATCCATGTAAATAATTGGTGTAAAATGCAGTTTGTCATCTTTCCGTAGTCATCAGATATGACCCATTTGGACGTTCAGAGGCTCCGTAGTGAATGTGGAAACACCATAATCTTCTACAATATTGATTCACCAGTAAAAAGAAATGATCTAAGAGCCCGCAATTTTAATCTGAGCTTTAATGAAAATCCACATGATCAGTAAATTAAATACAGAAAAATACATGATTTACACTGACAATAATTCAAAATACATCAGATAAAATTATAATAAATGGTGATTAAATCACTTCAGAAAGGTTAAATAGAGAGAAAAAAATTTATTTGGACACTGCCGCAAAAGTAGCACTGGGACTTTATGGGTTAAAAGGCAAGTTTTAGCTGCAACAAATTCACCTCTGGATGAATAAAAATAATTACAAAAGACACAAAGATCAAGGTAGCGCAGAGTGGAGAACTTTCCTGTTAGAGCGGCAAATGTTTTTCCTGACAGTAAAACGAGCGAAAAGAATTCATTTTTAACACACATTTCAAAGTCACTAAAAATATCAAACGGCAACATGACATAACTGACAGAAAACAAAAAAAATAATTTACAGAAAAAGGCAGAAATAATATAATCAGTGTTTATTTATTCCTTCATATATTCAGTGGTTTCCTGCTGTGATGCTGGTGTGTTCTATAGACAGCTGAACTATCCTTGAAAGAAATATACATGAAAGAGAGATGCATAATTTGTAACCCATGTATGAACTGTACCATCATTTACACATAGAACGTTTTTCCATTTAAAAGACCTCATTTCTTGGTATATGTGACATATGTCAACAACTCTGAATTAGCCTCTGCATTGGCACATTTATCATATACTTTGAAAGTAAAGTGGAAAAAGTAATAATAAAGGAGGTAAAGTCACTCCAGTTTGGTCATGTTGAAGCTGCACAGACAGTTTGAATAGATCCTGGACAGAGACAGTTAATAATAATATATATATCAATCAGTTAAAGTTTATTTATATAGCACTTAACAACAACATAAAGAAGACCAAAGTACTTTACATCTAAAAGCATGATTAAATTATAAGATAGAAACAGTTGAATCAAATGGGCTATAATAAAAATGCATAAAACAAGAAGACACAGAACACAGATTTAAAACATGACTAACTTATTAGGGATGATGATTCCAGATAACTGACATTGCTTTTGTTTTTTACGGTGATTTCCTCTTGTTCGTTACTCATTTTTTCAATATCGTTACCAGCGACTCACTCCGAACTGATTAAGAATGTTTGTGATCGGTGGATCGTTGTGCGCAGTGTGTGTCAGGTTGAAATTAGATGAGAACACGCCAAGTTCATTTGCCTCCTACGTCACTATTGCACATGCGCACGTACAATGCCATGTCGATGCTCAAACGATATATTGTGCAGCTCTAGTATCGTGAGTATCGGTTCTCATGACATCTGTATCGCTTATGATTGAACTTCTTGGTTTTTGCTTTGTCTCTCAAATCCCATAAAAATTTTAATTATTCAGCTATTATCTGTGGAATGTAATGCACACAATAATGATAGACCGATTAATCAGCCGGCTGATATATCGGGCCGATATTTAAATGTTTTTTCTTGTATCGGTATCGGCCTCTTGTGTTGGTCGATATGCTCTTTTTTTTCCCTGCCATGATTTACTGACAGGCAAAGTTCACGGCACCTCCATGTTCTTGGAGACACTTTTTCCTGTTCTACCTCATCATGATGTTTATTTTAGGAAGCAGTGACTAGAAGAATTAAGTGCACTGAACATTTTGTTTTGTTTTCATCGGAGATGTTCATGTTACTTGTCTACCTTACCTTTCTCCTTTTTTTTTTTTTTTTTTTTTTAAAATT
>JAPTYQ010046344.1:0-10594 GCA_029814465.1 Ostorhinchus cyanosoma
TGTGTGTGTGTGTGTGTGTGTGTGTGTGTGTATGTATATGTGTGTGTGTGGGGGGGGTTGACTCGAAGAGTCTTGTCTTTTGAAACCGGAAATGATGCATGTCGCAGCACTCTATGAAGGAGCTCCTTCTCCGCCCAGGAAAGTGTGTTATTTACACTAAACTATTCCTACACTAAGAATGGCATTTGACTTGTATTATTATAATAATTATTATTTCCACTAAAATCTGAATTATCCGACCCCTCCAAAACTGATATTTTTGTCTCTTTTAGGGGGATCGGGGTCTTCATTGGGGGGTGCTATTGCAATTTAACCATTTAAAAAGTGAATCATTTTCCTTTTTTATATACCCGTTACTTACCCTTAATACAGGTGTTAAGGTGGCTGAGCTAGAGGAGGGCAGGGAACGCAACTATTTGTGTCCAAGCCTACTGAGGCAGTGCTTACCACACTCTACACAGGTGGTGAGGGAGGAGAACAACAGGACTCTGACAGTTTAAGCTTCTTTCAAATGAAAAGGCATTTATTGTTTACAAAATTATTTTTAACCAAACAGTATTATAAATCCAATACACAAAAACAATACTACAAAACAAACAGGCCAATACAATGACAAACTAAACAATCAGAGAAACTCAAACTGGCCAAGAACTAACAGAAGAGGACCTAGAGAGAAGGGTGCCCCTACACACACAGCCTAATCTTCCCCTACACCTTGTCCCTGTAACTCCTAACCTATCTTATACTTGTGACAACCCTAACTAGCTAGCTGAGCCTACCCGGAACCTTTCCTGTCTGCTACAAGATGACGTGGCAGCCGCCCACACTTACCTAGTGTGTATATACAAAGAACTTCCTACATGCAGAATGTAAACCCCAGGGTGTCTTACCTTGAGCCCTTCTCCTAGGGGGAAGACTAAACAAGGTTGGGGAGTTACAGTCTGAACAAACAGAACGTAAGCAGAACAGGTGGGCTATGACAAAGGGAAAAGAAAACTAACAAACTGGTAGACTGCACTAACAAACAACAACGCCACAAAACAGATCACAAACAGAAAACAATGACAGATATAGGGCTGAAGGATGATTGGCTGGCTGGATGGTTAGATGATTGGAAACAGGTGTGGAGGTTGATTGCTGGAACCTGGGTTGATTATGTCGGAAGGAATGATGGGAAGGGAAGACACCACGCACGGACACCTGGGGGAGATAAACATGACAAACAGACCACTAGACAACATGAATACACCACTAGATGTAACAATACCCTAAATTAAATGGTTGCAAAAGAAATCTCATTCTTCCAGTGCCTGACTGAATTTCACATACCCTTATAATATATCAACTCGTAGGTCATTTTGTAACCTGTCAAGGATAAAGATTAGCAGCAAAACTTAATATCAAAAGAAATCCTAAATGCCACATGTAGCATATTGTAGTGAGATGGACTAGTATTGCCACCTATTGGCCTTTCTTGGTATTGCAGTTTCAAAAGACAATCCGCCCATCCCCCCACATTAAAAAAAAAGTTCAGGCTCAGGATTTTTTTTTTTTGCTTTAATCCCTGTGATATGCTCTTTTATATTCTCTTTCATAAGTCTGAGTTTAAGTTAATGTGTCTTATTTTCTCAAACCAACACATGGGTAGTATGTCAGTATTTCTTAAAACTACTCAGAAAAAACAACCATGGCTAATGGTTAATGTAATTCTTATTAGACAAAGATGGGGGACAGTGTTTTTCAATGAATTAATCCACATGTGGTGCTGTAGTAAATATTTGTGTGAATTAATTTTGTGAATTGATTAGGTTATGTTTGATAATGTGGCTCACTGATAGGTTTTTATTAGCAGACCTATAACAGTTATTAGATCTATAGATACAGATTATTCTCATTGCTGGATCATCTCGTTGCATTTTCATGGTACTTGTTGACATTAAGTACATATATTTATATCACCATTCTTTCCTTGTTTGCATTTCTAGGAGAAAACCTGAGTCAGCGTTCACCAGATAAGGTGGTCGTGGCCACAACCAAACAGACTGTCACTCTTCCCTGCTTCGCTTCTGAATACAGTGGGGTCCCAAATGTGGAGTGGTCTCAAACAGAACCATCACACCGCATCATTTTCTTCTACATGAATGAATGCGAGTATTTGGACATGAAGAATGAAACCTTTGAAGGCCGAACAAACATTATCCAAAAAGAACTAAAAAAAGGAAATTTTTCATTGAGGATTTCCAATGTGCAGTTCACAGATGCAGGAACATACCAGTGCAAGACAAAGCAAAAGAAGCAGGTCGAAGTCTTATCAGTTGTGAAGCTCATCGTGGGTAGGTTCAGTCAAAGTCCTACGTAGTAGCAGTGCAATAGAGTGTTTTTCTGGAGGAGCTGCTGTGTTGGTCGTGCTGGTGGCTGGTGACTTTTTTGTGGCCTGGCAGTGTAGTATATACAAGGATGTTTCAGTACTTTAATATATCAATATTAGCAACATATTGAGCCACTTAATACTGTCTGATAAGCACATTTAAGTCTTTTTATTGCAAAAAAAGCACTGTATCCCAGAGTCAGAAAATTCTGTCAAAGATCATAAACTGAAATGAATAAAAAAATTTCTTTAAAAATGACTAATTCAAATGTAAATGTTGTAGTTGTTTTGTATTTACTTGGACAGCCAGTTTTGATGATGTGCCACCAGTGTTGCTGATATACACAGTATACACATAACTGTCCAAAAATCTCAGGCCACTATTAGGATTGTTGTTTTGGCATTGTTATAATAACTACAACTCTGTCTCTGTATTAACTAGTGGGATATTTGGGAGATACATATGGCATTAAAAATAAATCTTTCTTGAAAGAAAAAGCTTCTTCAAACCAAAGTATTTAGTGTGACCTCCCTTTGCACTTAACATGTTAACATTTACCTATTTATTCAGACAAAATGACATGAAAAATGAGAATAGAATATGCATGCTCATTACAACCCTGTGAAAACAACAAAGCCTAACACTTTTATTCCAGAGAATGGGACTTTTGTGAGAGTTAAGACACAAAGTTTACAACTGACACTGTTAATCTTGTGTTCATAGTTTCTGACCCAATACTCTCAGTGGTTCCAGCTGAAGACGACCAAGTGTCCCTGCAGTGTCAAGTGGACTACTGCTCAACGGAGCCTGACATAAAGATTCTGGATCATGAGGAAAATCCCATCAAAGCTGAAAGCCCGATAAAAGATAGGGATTCTAGAGGATGTGTCACCAGCAGGATTAGAGTGGTTCTTCAATCTCCCACCAAGAGGTTCTACTGTTGGCACATTATGTTTTCAGTCAGTATCTACACCCATGTCCTAAAATCTATCTAAACCTAATCTGGTGTCTTTTCATCTCAGCGTCACCTGCCGAGCACACTATTCAGAGATTGTGACAAAGCAGACAACATTGAACATACCAGGTATGTTAACTTTAACAATGATATTGTATTTAGATTTCAGGATTTACTAAAACTTAATTCAGAATTCTTGTCTCTTCCCACCAGTCAATGCGGGACGATGTCAGTTTGTCCCCTTTATCTGTATAGAGTTTATCAGGAGTGTTTTGGCAATGTGAGTCAAAATTTGGCCTAAATCTTCACTTTTACTCAAGAATGAACTGAAGAGATATTGGTAGCCAAAGGTCAAAGTCATTGTGGCATCTTATTCGTCCATTGTTCTGACTGCAGTGTCTTGGGAACAAGGGGAGAATTTGTTTCTTTAATTTAGTACAAGCACTAACTGCAACTCAAAGATGACCTTATTATATCCCTGAAATTCTGTTTGTTATGTTTTTGGTCCGACCGCAGAGGAAGAACTGATTCGATTTTGGACAATTTACCATTTCTAGATTGCCCACAAGGGGCCGCTCAAATTTTTTATATCACTAAACACTCTTTTATTCATATCTCTGGAACTATTTGGCTGATTGACTTCAAATCAAGTGCAAACGAAAGGCATGACCCGGGGATACCTCACGTCATGACACCATAGCTGTCTGGTTAAGGATTGGGGGCGTTCGGGGATATACCCCTAGTTGTGTCTAGTTAGGTTTTGGTTAAAGGTCATGGTTTTTGTAATCATGCAAAAAACATGTTTTTGGCTGTAACTTTTTGTAACTGAGAGAACTCTTGCGATTTGAATGGCAGCCATACCAACTTTGTAAAACAGCTGTAAGAAACTAATGCTCCCTCCATCAACATCTACAAACTCCAGATTTTGTACGAACTGGGAGACTCATACAAACTCATCATTTGTAAGAATCTTTGTGACTGAGGCTTAACTTTATACCAGATGATTCACACTCTTCAGTTTTGCCGCATTTTTTAATGTTTCACATAATTAGACTTATTCAGAAAAGACAAGGGAAAAATATAAATAACTGCACAGTTATATTTGAATATTTTTACACATTCATATTTGCAGTATATATGTTTGTATTCTGTATAATATAAAAAGCTTTACTTTGGATCAAATTTCTTGACTGAAGTACTTAAGATAAATTCAAATTTACATAATGTACTAGTAGAAGATTATTTTGTTTTTTATTATGTATCTCCTAATCTCTTGAAAAGTCTGAAATGTGTTCTATAAAAATGAAATGTCAGATAATGTTTCTTTATCGTTTCAGCCGGCTGCATGAAGTCCTGCACTGCAAACACTGTCATTGGTTTATTAGTTGGTGTTCTAGTTGGTATAGTGGTTACATTTATGGGATTGGGGATTTGGATCTGTTGGAAGAAATGTACCGGTAAGTTAAAACTTTTTTAGTTGGAAAAATTTAAACTCTTCTGTTTTTAGTTTAATCAGCCAGGACTTTAAAAGGTTAATTGAAGAAGATTTTTGTCTGCTCTTGCACTTACATGAAGTTTGTATTAGAGTCTGTATTGTACGTGGAGTTGGTGATTAGTTGACATTACCCAGTTTTGCACATTGTAGAGGTGTTGAAGAGAGACACTGAAGAATTGTAAGACCCTGGTACTAAAAGTACTGAAGTCACATTTTTGGACAATTCAACTTGAGCATATAAATATGTTGTATTTGTTGAGCTAAGTCCACCCTATAAATATTCTAACAGACTTTTTAAGTGACTTCAGTACTTTTAGCACCAGGGTCTTCAATTTGGGAATGGAATATTCTTTCCCCTACGTAATCAGTTCACACACTGTTATGAATCTAGGCAACCCAGACCATCTTCCAGCACAAAACAGACACCAACACAAACTTTCACAAGCAAGCACTGGACACTGTATGCACTCAGTATAGAAGGTATCAGTGTACTGATGTGTAATGCATTACAGTTAATGTGAAAAACTGTTTGTAGGCTAAGTGGGTTCTATATTTTGGAGTTATTTTAGATTTAAGTAAAAAAAAAAAAACCCAACCAAACAAACTGTTTTATAAAATATTTTAATGGATGAACATGTCCTCCTCATTTACCTTATTCATATTTCAGAAGAATACTAGGGGCAAACTTACACAGTCTTAAATAAAATGCAACATTAGTCATTTTTCCACTGGATATATGCGTAAAACTTTACCGATACTAAATACCGAAAAAACAGAAGTGCGTAATGTCCATTTTTCCATTAAATCACAAATGCGATAATTTACTTATTTATTATTACGAGATGACATGAGAAGTCATTCCATAAACATGGCAATGAATGTAAATACATTGTTTTACAGATATATTCATTATTATTATTATATATTACCCCTCTATGTCGTACTAAATTAAAAAAAATTATCTGGTTTCCTCGTGTGTCCACACATACCGCACCATGTTTCTTTTAACACTGTTCTTCTTCGCTTGTTGTAATGTCTGTCAACATCTGTTTTTTTAATTCACCTGACTGTAGTTGTGAAAAAAGTTCTTTTCACTGCAGTTTCGTGTAATGCACCATTTGCACTACGCCGAAAAACCACCTCTTGCCAGCGCAAAAACTTTTAATTGAAAAACGAGAGTTTTGTTGAAATTGCCATTTTCCCATTAGGTACATTTTTATGCGCAAGTTATATTTACGCAATTTAAGGGTCAATGGAAACGCAACTATTGATTCAAAAAGTTTCCCCTATACAATCCAGTGACTTATCATTGCTATAAGTTATTAAAATACTTACACTGATGGCTACATTAGTGATATGTAATGCAATTTGAAGAAAGGTGTTGAAATGCAAATTAAAAACAGACTGCAATTTTCAAATCTCAAAAACCCATGTTTCACAATAGAACACTAAGAAAATGTACCATTAAAAACAAGTTTTAATTTGTTGCCAACAACAGATCTCAAGATAGTTGAGGCAGAGGCAAAAAAAAAGGCAGGAAAAATAAGTGGTAAACAGCTGGAGGACTATTTTGCAACTAAACCAGTTAACATCAGTAACATGACTGAGTAAAGAGGACCCAGGACTGTTGACCAGCTCAAATCCTATATATGCAACATTCCTCTCCTAAAGGTTTAGCCACTGGTCTCATTTCCTAGACTTTTATAGAATGCTGTTAAAAGAAGAGTTGATTCTACACAGTTGTAAACGTGGCCCCATCCTAATTTTTCAGGGACATGACGCTGCCATCAATGTCTAAATTGCCTTTTTTTTTCTTAAAATGATGCATTTTGTCAGTTTAAACATTTGATATGTTTTCCATGTTCTGTGAATAAGATATGAGTTCATGAGATTGGGAAATCATTTGTGTGGTGTTAGTATTTTTGTTCGTCAGCCAGTGTTCATGGGTCTGGTGGACCCGCTAGAGTTTTGGGTTTTCAAAACAACACAATCAAACAATTTTATGTTCAAATACTCAACAGATGTTTACTTCATCATCCCAATTACAAGTCATATGAACAGCAAACATGGTTAATATTTGCCCTTTACTTTTGTTAGATCACATTTATGAATTAATGTGCAACTTCAGTTATACTCAAGTGGAGTAAGTAGAAAAAAACACATTTACACAATTTAAAAGATGTTTCACAACTAAACAAACCAAACCCCCTTTATGTAATATAAATGCGTAGGGTGGGTGTACAGTATGCAGTCACTGAAAATGTGTTTAGATTTATGTTCTTCACAGAAAATGAACCAAAGCCAATGAATTTCCGGTTGAAAAAATAATTGTTTAATTTTTCTTTTGATAAAAACTAGAAATAGGTCCCCCTGACCCGAACACCATACAAGGGTTAATTTTGTTTTTATTCATATTTTATACATTGTCCTAACTTTTTTTGGAGTTGGGGTTATATCAGCTATAATGACAGTAAGCCGTAACAGCTGAAACAGCAGAAATTAGAACACCCATATGAAGTTGTGACAGTGACCTCAAATAGTTCAAGTTATTCAATATTGGCATTAAATGGTAGTAAATTCATCTCCCTTTTTTCCTTCATGCAGAGACGTCCAAAGCACTTCCCCAGAGTGGCGTTAAAGACAATGATGAAAATAATGCTATTGAGCAGCAGAAGGCAGGAGCAACGCTGCCAGCTCAGAGAGAGAATGCCAAGAGGGATCCTGTTGTGAGTCAGCGAGGCCAGTCTCCCAGTGATGATACTCAGCTGAAATCCACAAAACCCACTGGTCCGCTTCATAACTCGAACTTGAACGTCTGCAAGACTCCTCAAAACAACTTAAGACAAGTCACCAAAGCTAAAGGCAGCCGTCCAAAATCCAGCACCTACCCACCCATAACCTCTAAGAGTAGCCAAGCAGCCTGGTCTATGAACAAGCCTAACGGTCAACACCAGAACACTCCAGCTCTGCCCATGAGCAGGTCCCCACACAGGTATCAGAATTTTAATCTATTAAATAATCCATTCCAACCACTGGCAGATTTAACAGAGGAAAGGGAGAAACTGCTCCAAAATGGATCAGGTGCTTATTCAGTAAAATAAGGTGTGCTTGTGTTGGAATTCAACAGACACCGGAATGGAATAGCTGTCATACATGCAGACATGCCAATTTCAGAGGACATTGCTGTGGTCTTGTAATTTTTTCCAGAGCTGTAGATATGGTTTACATCCTTGACACTGTCCTAGTCATTATGCGTTTTCTAGTTTTAATCATATTACTGTATATTCAGGTATCCTCAGACATGGGGAATGTGAGTATTCATGTTACTGATAGCTTTTATATGAATTTGACTGTGGTTCATTGTGACCAGTGGTCAATAGTCATGTGTTTTACAACTGATGAACTGAAATCTAAGGGCACTTTGACTCCTACCTCTATTCTCCGGTTTGATCTGAACTAAATCTGCAGATTTGGGAACCAAACAGATGAACTGATGAGTCCAGGTGTGTCTGCTACTTCTTGTTGGGACTTCTGTGGTCAGACACGCCTGGATTTATCTGTGTGTCTGAAAATGAAAGACAGGAAATAAAGGAGCTGCCTGACATTCAGGAAGTAGTGGGACTGTGCATTAAGCCCATTGGTACGTCATACTACAGAACACTCATAAATGGACTGTAGAAGTGGATATTCCATCTATCCAGTCCCTTTATTATTATTATTACTATTACATTCACATGTGCCTAAGATCTTCAATGCAGCTTAAGATAAATAGATAGAAGATGACTTTATTTTCATTCAAGCATCAACAACGACGTAAGACATTAAGCAGCAGCAACCCGGGTCACACTACACCTCTTACAGTCAGAAGCTACAGTACAGCACATAGATTATGCAAGCACATACACGACATTGACACTATCCTAGTACACTATCCAAACCTGGTAGCCATGCATTGTGTGATTATCCATATGATTTTAGTGCCAACATCTACATTTTGTTTTTGTACATAATAATGTCTGTGGAGTTCAGATTTGATGAAAATAATGTCATCATTTTGATACTTTGTCAAAGTCAAATTTTTAACAGACCTTTTCTATTTCCTCCCTCTGAATAAAATGTGCCTCTATATTTAATACTGTGTCAACAATTTATAAATGCATAAAGAGTACCCTTTTTTGGAGAATTGTGTCATTATTCCTGTATTTGTTACTAAATTTTGGAATATTTTCCCCTAATTGAACTGACATTCATGTTTAGTCTATATAAGAACATGTAAATTGGTGAGGTTTCAGTAAATCCTACATTTCACATTCCAATATGGTATGTAAATCTTTTCATCCTCTATGAAATGCTAAATTCCAGTTCTTCATTTGTCACTTATTTACCTGATCAGTCAAATTGATTTGTGCTTTTGTTTTAACTCTGAAAACATGTTAAAACACAAACCCTGTACTTGCCCTAAAGTCCCAGCAGATACAAAAGAGATGAAGACTGATTAAAAATTATTCAAGTTAAACCTGACCAAATACTCCTTATTATATAGAGCAAATAATAGCAACATTAGTGTCTGAATAATGACTGCCATGAGGATTTTTACAATCCTACTGGTGAGGGCCCTGTTTTTTGATGCATTGTAAAACTATTAATGCAATGCTGTGTGAAAACCTCAATATATATGATGTTAGTTGATTTTTTTGTTGCATTAATGTGGGTGTTGCGTTTTACTGCTGTGGACACTCATTTGCAGCTCCTTTATATACTGTAGTGTTGGTATTCATTTAATCTACATCATTGCATCATATTCTATAAAATCAACATGTTTGTAGAAAACTGGCTTGTTTTAAGCTTTTGCTCCAAGGTATTTTCCAGTAACTCTAGTGAGGAATGCATTTACCTTTTAAAGCCTTTATTTAGTTAAAGAGAAGAATGTTCTATAAAGGAAAAATGGTAACACTTTACTTGACAGGTGAGTTCGTAACACATTCATAGCAGCTATCATAAACTGCACATAATGCATTCATGAGTGTTTCATGAGACATGACTCAACATTCAGACTAAACCTTTCATAAATGCTGAAGACAGAATGACGGTAACTTGTCAAAATAAAAATCCAACAATCTAAAAGCAGCATTGCCATTTTTTTTTAAACCTGCTACCTGGTCATGCCACATCTGAGTCCACGGGGAAGTCCAGTGTCCAAGAGAATTTTAATGTTTTAAGTTTTTTTTGTCTGTTTTATGATGTAACCTTTGAAGGATGCATGATTTTTAATCGTTTAAGACTGGGAGGTAAACTAGCCTACATTCAGCTGACCAGTATTTGTGTAACCTGGAGTGGTTGGACATTTACAGGAACAAAAGATTAGAAATCATGTACTAAGGTTACAATCTGCTGCGACTGCACTGAGTGGCAGCACGTCTCGTAGCTCTGTGTTTGATTGTTTCGGTAGCTGATAGGGGTCGGTGACCAGGCTCTGGTGCCAGCCCCAACCACTGACCCTGACCCACTACTGCCACCAACGGCCACCGACTCCTCACCTGTGTTTTAAGTTTTTAGTTTTAAGCTGTTTTTTAAGCTGTTTTTAGCACTTTAGCTCACTTTTATCCATAACCTTTTAATTCATTTATTTATTCATCTATTGTATGTATGTTATGTGGCACGAGCTATGTGACAACAGAATTTCCCTGAGGGGATGATGAAGAATCTATCTATCTATCTATCTATCTATCTATCTATCTATCTATCTATCTATCTATCTATCTATCTATCTATCTA